>CM029018.1:28464782-28774051 GCA_016801055.1 Panax notoginseng | reverse complement strand
GGCCAATGAGGACTTTTACCACATCATTTGTAACATTACGGTCATGATTATACCGAATAATCCCTGGTCATAATCATACCAAGTCCATCTATGCAATACAGGCCACAGATGACTTTCAACATTTTATAAACATGAGGATGATGACAATGATATAAGAATTCAATAAAACAAGTTCAAGAATTAATTTATCCAGGAATTAACAACGTCCAAATTGTCAACATGATACTGCATTGTGGAGTAAAATTCAAGAATGCTTAGAAGAATATTTTCTTGAAAAGATACTGGATGAAACGCAACTATCAAGGATATTCCACAAATTTCATGGAGTATAGAAGTCAAAACTTAACCAACTGAGTACAATAAAGAATGGAATAACAAAAGAAATCACCATGCATGCGATAGACCGCACAGACAGGTTATTATTCCAATAGATAATAAAAAATAATGGAACCAGGTCCGGCGTAAACGCACAGACAGGATATTCCGACAGAATAATAAATAATGGAACCAGGTCCGGTGTAAAACACACAGACAGGATATTCCAACAGAATAATAATAAAACGGAACCAGGTCCGGTGTAAAACACACAGACAGGATGTTCCAACAGAATAATAAACGGAACCAGGTCCGGTGTAAAACACACAGACAGGATGTTCCAACAGAATAATAGAAGAATGTCACCAAGTATAGGGTAGACCGCGTATACTGGTTATTCCAACAGAATAATAACAAATGGAATAACAGAAGTTCTCTTCATGAATATAAAAGAAATAATATTCCCTACCTTAAAAGAACTGGATATTGGAAAAGTGATGTAGCAGAATACTTTTATTCTCTCTCTCTTATTCTCTCTATACTTTCTCTCTCTATAGCTTGAATGAATTCGTGAAAAATAATGAAGCCCTAGGCCTCTATTTATAGAAAAACTGAGGGTGGCTCTTGGTCTTAACGAAGGGTCAAATGACTCTTGGTCTTAACGAAGGGTCAAATGACTCTTGGTAATATTGAAGGGACAACTACTATTGACGAAAGTAATTACTATTGACCAAGGTAAATACTATTGACGAAGGTAATTACTATTGACCAAGGTAAATACTATTGACCAGGTAAATACTATTGACGAAGGTAATACTATTGACCAAGGTAAATACTATTGACGACGGTAATTACTATTGACGACGGTAATTACTATTGACGAAGAAGAGACTCTTAGATGATGACATATGGCCCCCCATAAAATAACCAAACTTACCACAACGTCTCAATTATTGATTTAATAATATAACATATTATACAGATGATACTATGACAATAATTTAAGAGATATGATGCAGCAATTACTGTAGCAATAATTGAGTATAGCTGAGTGACTTCTCACGTAAGCATCAATAATCAATACCGTGTGCTACTATGCAACCACGCGTATTACTGTACTTTTACTACCGAGTAGTTCAACAGTTTTAACGGTTTTAACGGTAACACCTCAGCCGTTATTTTTATAGAAAGATAATTCTGTCGTTTTCTCAATCCGACAATAAATTCCGTTGTGGGGTCCACCAATGATTGTGCCGTCGTACGAATATTCCCCGACAAAAAGAATATTCTCCGACCAAACGAATATTTTATAACAACTTGCTTACTTTGCAAAATTTATAAATATTACCCACAACTATAACATTATATCAAATTAACTCCATAATATTCAAAAATGATATTTATAGAAAATTCATCTTTATTTATAAAAGTTGGGGTCTTACAACCTCCCCTTCTTATGAAATTTCGCCCTCGAAATTAGGGTACGTACCTGGTATGTCGAAGAGGTAAGGATACCTTGATTTCATTTCTGATTCTAACTCCCAAGTCATTTCCTCAACATCGTGGTTTCTCCACAAAACTTTGACTTGAGGTATAACCTTGGAGCGTAGAATATGTTCCTTCTTATCCAAGATTTGAACAGGAACTTCTTCATACGTCAAATCCTCCGCTATTTCGTCCGGTTCTAACTCAATAATGTGGTTCGGGTCTTCCACATATTTGCGTAACATGGATATGTGGAAAACGTTATGAACACGAGACATACTTGGCGGTAAAGCGAGTCTATAAGCCACAGTTCCTACTCGATCGAGGATTAAAAATGGACCGATGAATCGAGGATTTAGCTTTCCTCTCTTTCCAAATCTCGTAACTCCTTTCCATGGAGCAACACGTAAGAACACATGATCTCCTACATCAAATTCCACGTCCTTTCGATGAAGATCAGCATAACTCTTTTGTCGATCTTGTGAGGTTTTTATACGTTGTCGGATCGTTTGAATCTTTTCTGTAGTCATACGTACCAACTCCGGTCCCAACAACGTTGCTTCGCCCACCTCATCCCAGCATACTGGAGAACGACATTTTCTTCCATACAATGCTTCGAATGGAGCCATGCCAATACTTGCTTGATAACTGTTGTTGTAGGAAAACTCCACCAATGGTAAGAACTTGTCCCAACTTCCCTTGAAGTCAAAGACACAGAGTCTTAATAGATCTTCAAGAGTTTGAATAGTCTCTCTCTGATTGTCCGTCCGTCTGAGGATGATATGCTGAACTAAATCGTAACTCCGTGCCCATAGCTTTTTGTAAACTAACCCAAAATCGTGAAGTGAATCTTGGGTCTCGATCAGAAACTATGGATACTGGCATACCATGCAGTCTTACAATCTCGTTTATGTACATACGAGCAAGACGTTCAAGTGTATAAGTTTCTCGTATCGGTAAGAAATGAGCAGACTTGGTCAATCTATCAACAATGACCCAAATCGCATCAATACCTTGAGAAACCCTAGGAAGACCGGTAACGAAATCCATGGTAATGTGCTCCCACTTCCATTCTGGAATTTCAAGTGGTTGCAATGGACCTTTTGGTACTTGATGCTCCGCTTTGACTCGTTGACAAGTTAGACACCTTGAGATAAACAACGCTATCTCTCTCTTCATATTGCTCCACCAAAATGTATGACGAAGATCATGATACATTTTGGTACTTCCAGGATGGATTGCAAACGGTGTGTTGTGCGCCTCCATCATGATTTCATACTTTAAATCAGGGTTGTTAGGAACACAAAGTCTGGAGTTGACTCGAAGTATTCCTTCTTCATCGATTCTTGCTTCCGGCATAGCACCTTCTTGCACTTTCTTCCTCATACGCATCAGCTCCAGGTCTGTAGCTTGAGCAGCTTTAACTTTATCGATTAAAGTCGGTTCTACTCGTATATTCGCCATCATCACATGGGTCCCTGGAGTCTTTAACTCTATCTCCATCCTTTGCAAGTCACACAAAATGGGCCTTTGTGTTGACAATATTGCACTGTACCCGCATATGATCTTCTACTCAATGCGTCAGCTACCACGTTCGCTTTTCCAGGATGGTATTGAATGGTATGATCATAATCTTTCAACAGTTCAAGCCAACGTCGTTGTCGCATGTTGAGTTCCTTTTGAGTGAAGAAATATTTGAGGCTTTTATGATCCGTAAAGATCTCCACCTTCTCCCCATACAAGTAATGCCTCCAAATTTTAAGTGCAAAGACAACAGCTGCCAACTCTAGATCATGAGTAGGATAATTCCTCTCATATTCCTTGAGTTGTCTTGATGCATAGGCTATGACTTTTCCATGTTGCATGAGAACGCATCCCAACCCTTTGCTCGAAGCATCACTGTAGATGACAAATCCCTCCGAGCCAGATGGTATTGTTAGAACAGGTGCTGAAATGAGTCTCCTCTTGAGTTCTTGAAAACTCTGCTCACATTCTTCGCTCCAACCAAACTTTGTATCTTTCCGAGTCAGCTGAGTTAATGGAGTAGCGATTCGAGAAAATCCTTCCACGAATCTCCGATAATAACCAGCTAAACCAAGAAAGCTACGTACCTCGGTCACTGATTTAGGTTGCTCCCAGCTTTGAATAGCTTCAATCTTTGCCGGGTCAACCGATATTCCACGACTTGATACTACGTGCCCAAGGAATGCTACCTCCTCCAGCCAGAACTCGCATTTCTTCAACTTGGCATAAAGCTTGTATTCACGAAGCTTTTGGAGTACCAGCCTCAAGTGTTGCTCATGATCTTCACGGCTTTTGGAATAAATAAGGATGTCATCAATAAAGACGACCACAAAGTGATCCAAATATTCCTTGAATACCCGGTTCATCATATCCATGAAGGCAGCAGGAGCATTAGTCAATCCAAAGGACATGACTAGGAATTCATAATGCCCGTACCGAGTTCTAAAAGCCGTCTTTGGAATATCCTCAGTTCTAACCTTCAGCTGATGATATCCAGAACGAAGATCGATCTTTGAAAAGAATTGTGCTCCTTGCAACTGGTCAAACAGGTCATCAATACGTGGCAATGGGTACCTGTTTTGATGGTGACATGATTCAACTCCCGATAATCAATACAAAGTCGCATACTTCCATCTTTCTTCTTCACGAATAGAACAGGAGCACCCCAAGGAGAAGTACTAGGACGAATAAAAGCCAATGTCTAACAATTCCTGCAGTTGGATCTTTAACTCCTGAAGTTCAATAGGAGCCATTCGATATGGGGCTTTGGAAATGGGTTTTGTACCGGGTTCAAGATCGATACAAAATTCAATTTCACGCTCTGGGGGTAGGCCAGGAAGTTCTTCAGGGAATACGTCAGGGAATTTATTAACAATAGAAATATCATTCAAAACTGACGTATTTTTGTTTAGATCTGTGACATGAGCTAAGAAAGCTTGACATCCGTTTTTCAATAAACGAATAGCTTTATGGCTTGAGATGACAGCGATTGATTTTAATGGTTTGGTTGCTTGAATTCGCATAATAGGTCGATTAGGAATATGAAAGCTAACAACCTTACGAAAACAATCAATTTTTGCATAATGAGTAGTTAACCAATCAATCCCTAGAATCACGTCAAATGCAAGTATTTTTAATGAAATCAGATCGATAGGTAATGTGTGGGTACCAACTTGAACCAAACAAGACTTATAAACAGTGGAGGTAATGAAGGTTTCTCCCAACGGAGTTTCCACAGATAAGTCAAAGTCTAATTTCTCCGGAATCAAATTTAATCGATGAGCGCAAGTAGGAGAAATAAAAGAATGGGTTGAACCGGTATCAAATAAAGTATAAACTTCTTTAGAGTTTATAATAAGCTTACCCGTGATGACCTCATTCGGGTTCCTTGCTCTCTGGGAGTTCACAACAAACGCTCTCCCTTGCACAACCGGTTTTGACTTTTCTGGGACGGCTTTTGGTGCCTCCATCCTAGCTGAATTTGTCTTCGGTAAACGACAAAATCGGGCTAAATGACCTTCTCTTCCACAATTATAACATGCTTTGGACGGCATCGCGCAGTTTGGACTGATGTGCCCCTCCCCTCCGCATTTGAAACATATGATAGGTGGTCGTTCTCCTTCCTTAACGACAGGTGCTGGTGCTGACGTCTTTCCATCATTGTTGAATCTCCTCTTCTTGAAATGTCCATTCTTATTGTTTTGGCCCTGATTACCACCGAAGTGGTTACCATTTCTGGCCTGTTGATTCCCTCCACGCTTGTTGTCACCGCTTCGATGACTGCTCTCACTGGTATTATCATTTTGCCGGCTGCTCTCTTTTGGTTGCGTTGTCTCGTTATCGCGCTCCACCAACTGAGCCCTATTTACAACATCTGAATACAAACACAGTTTATGAGAAACAAGATGTTGACGTATCTCCGGCTTCAAACCTCTTAAAAACATCCGCGTCATTCTTTCTTCATTATCCACCAGGTGGGACGCAAACCGGGATAACTCCGCAAATTTTGCCTCGTACTGCGACACGGTCATATTATTCTGCTCCAATTTGATGAACTCCACCTCCTTCATGTGACGAATACTCTCGGGAAAGTATTTGTCGTTAAACAGCTCTTGGAACTTCTCCCAAGACATCTTCAGTGCGGCAGGTTGAGTACGCTTTATCGATTCCCACCAGTAATCTGCCTCTCCTCGCAACATAAAGGCGGCAAAGGGAACCTTTTGCTCCTCGGAGCAACCCAAGACATCAAATATCTTGGTGATCTGCTTTATCCATGTTTCAGCTACAAGTGGTTTGGGTTCTCCCTTAAACTCCGGTGGTCCCAGCTCCTTAAACTGTTTAGCGGTGACCGCCTGAGAGTTTCCAGTATTTCCACCTACGTTGTGGACAGGAGCCGCTTTCACCTGTTGTTGCATGAATTGCATAAAGCCTCTGAACATTTGATCATTCATCATTTGGTCAGTGTTGTTGTTTGCATGAGGATTGACACCTTCCTGATGCACATTATCCTGATTATTGATATGTGGTGAATCAACAGTCGTCTGTGCTCCATTGCTATTCTCAACATTCTCAGATGCCATTTTCAGATACTGCCACAAAATAAAAATTAATTGATATGTCATATATTATCCTTATATTATGACCGACCAATTAAATACCATGCAAATAAACTTAGGTATGTCATACTAGCGAAGGAATTCACATCTCTAGCCAGGGATCATATCCCTAAGCTCTGATACCAACTGTGACGCCCCCAAAATTAGGTATACATCACCCATCTTGGGTCGTCAGATACATAGTACAGAATACAAATACAACTGATTAATACAACTGTCGTGTACAATACGACAAAACATAAACTGTGAGTTTGAATACAAATATTATCTTCTAGAGAGTATTCATACTCAAAAGGAGTCCTCATTACATTTATTAACACACCATTACATAGAATAGTGAGGACTACTACTAACTAATACTATCATTCGGACCATCACTCCGTACCCCGACTTGTCCCAGCTACGTTCTCATTTCCTGAAGAGAACAGTGAAAGAAAGGGTGAGCTCAACTAGCCCAGTAAGAAATATTATGACTAAGATAATGCAGAATAAATTATCATTAGCCTTCAACAATGTTAAACTGATAAAATATAATAGACATCAAGTTTAACTGTAGCGGAACAAGCAATCCATTAAAAGAGTCAAGTAGAAAATAAACTCTACTATCTTTTATGATTTAAAAAGTTTTTCAACACTGTAATCGCTGAGACTCAGCTTAATAAAATAATCCACATCATCGAATCACCCCTGCACTACGGCCAAGGATATTCGTGTATTCATTAATGGTCATGATCATGCCAACAACTGTCCATCAATGCACTACGGGCCAATGAGGACTTTTACCACATCATTTGTAACATTACGGTCATGATTATACCGAATAATCCCTGGTCATAATCATACCAAGTCCATCTATGCACTACAGGCCACAGATGACTTTCAACATTTTATAAACATGAGGATGATGACAATGATATAAGAATTCAATAAAACAAGTTCAAGAATTAATTTATCCAGGAATTAACAACGTCCAAATTGTCAACATGATACTGCATTGTGGAGTAAAATTCAAGAATGCTTAGAAGAATATTTTCTTGAAAAGATACTGGATGAAACGCAACTATCAAGGATATTCCACAAATTTCATGGAGTATAGAAGTCAAAACTTAACCAACTGAGTACAATAAAGAATGGAATAACAAAAGAAATCACCATGCATGCGATAGACCGCACAGACAGGTTATTCCAATAGAATAATAAATAATGGAACCAGGTCCGGCGTAAACGCACAGACAGGATATTCCGACAGAATAATAAATAATGGAACCAGGTCCGGTGTAAAACACACAGACAGGATATTCCAACAGAATAATAATAAAACGGAACCAGGTCCGGTGTAAAACACACAGACAGGATGTTCCAACAGAATAATAAACGGAACCAGGTCCGGTGTAAAACACACAGACAGGATGTTCCAACAGAATAATAGAAGAATGTCACCAAGTATAGGGTAGACCGCGTATACTGGTTATTCCAACAGAATAATAACAAATGGAATAACAGAAGTTCTCTTCATGAATATAAAAGAAATAATATTCCCTACCTTAAAAGAACTGGATATTGGAAAAGTGATGTAGCAGAATACTTTTATTCTCTCTCTCTTATTCTCTCTATACTTTCTCTCTCTATAGCTTGAATGAATTCGTGAAAAATAATGAAGCCCTAGGCCTCTATTTATAGAAAAACTGAGGGTGGCTCTTGGTCTTAACGAAGGGTCAAATGACTCTTGGTCTTAACGAAGGGTCAAATGACTCTTGGTAATATTGAAGGGACAACTACTATTGACGAAAGTAATTACTATTGACCAAGGTAAATACTATTGACGAAGGTAATTACTATTGACCAAGGTAAATACTATTGACCAAGGTAAATAATATTGACGAAGGTAATTACTATTGACCAAGGTAAATACTATTGACGACGGTAATTACTATTGACGACGGTAATTACTATTGACGAAGAGACTCTTAGATGATGACATATGGCCCCCCATAAAATAACCAAACTTACCACAACGTCTCAATTATTGATTTAATAATATAACATATTATACAGATGATACTATGACAATAATTTAAGAGATATGATGCAGCAATTACTGTAGCAATAATTGAGTATAGCTGAGTGACTTCTCACGTAAGCATCAATAATCAATACCGTGTGCTACTATGCAACCACGCGTATTACTGTACTTTTACTACCGAGTAGTTCAACAGTTTTAACGGTTTTAACGGTAACACCTCAGCCGTTATTTTTATAGAAAGATAATTCTGTCGTTTTCTCAATCCGACAATAATTCCGTTGTGGGGTCCACCAATGATTGTGCCGTCGTACGAATATTCCCGACAAAAAGAATATTCTCCGACCAAACGAATATTTTATAACAACTTGCTTACTTTGCAAAATTTATAAATATTACCCACAACTATAACATTATATCAAATTAACTCCATAATATTCAAAAATGATATTTATAGAAAATTCATCTTTATTTATAAAAGTTGGGGTCTTACATGTTATGTAAATATAATTATTGCTCCAATTATTTTAAATACTGTTAGTGACAATTATTAAAATAACAGTAATATAAATATCAACGCAGCAATTATTGAATCAATAAAATTACATATTGAACAGTAACAATTATTGAGTAGTGCCTTCTTACGTAAGAATCAATAATTTGTGCAATACCGTGTGCTACTGTACAACAACGCGTATTACTGCGTTTTAAACCACCAGGTATTCCAACAGTATTAACGGTAACAACTACGCCGTTATTTATAAACAACTTTTTTTGTCGTTTTCTTCATTCAATCGCTTTCTGTTATGGGGCCCACAAAAGACTGCGCCGTCGTACGAATATTCTCCGACAGTAAGAATATTCTACGACCAAGCGAATATTCCCGACAACAATGAATATTTTAGGACCACTTGCTTATTTGAAATATTTGCGTATTTTACCCATAACTAACCACATTAATCAAATCAACCCTTACTATTTCAAAATAATAAATAGAGGAATTTAAATTTCATTTATTAATAATTGGGGTCTGGTCTTACATTATTCATATCCCAAACTTTAGAAGTCAATAATAAACTTGAAAATTTTAAAATCTCATATATGACAATCCACTATTATGATATTATCACCATTTTTACTTTAACAAAAATATTATTTTTATTTTTATCATAACGCATTCGTTACTTGTGCGTTTACATCCCGACACCTCATGAGCTTACTAACACTTCTAAAATATTTAAAAATATGATTCTGAATTTTCCAAATATTTTTCACATTTTTCAAATTATCCAAAAAATTTCTATAATTATTTCTATTAATAAAAACGATCATTTAATAGTTTCAAAATAGAAATACTAACTCCACATACTTATTATCTTATAAAAATATCATCAATATTAAATTATATTATTATAATATTTTTTTTAGCAAAATTTATAATTTTCCACCATTCATAAAATTTTCTATGAATTTTCTCTATTTTTAAACTAACCATAAATAGCTTAAAAAATATAATAAATATTTTTGTTATTCAATAATTTATCAAAACTTCCCAGAAATTATAAAATGACATTATAAAATTTTTCACCAAGTTTCATAATTTTTATCCATTCATAGAATATTCTATGAATTTCTTCTATTTTCAAACTAACTATACATAGTTTAAAAATACAATAATTACTTCTGCTTTTTAATAATGTATCAAAAATTTACAAAAATTCTAAGATGATATTATAAGCATTCTGTAAAATATTTCAGCCCAAATAATTTTTTTGATAAATTAATTATAATTCCCAATATTCAGAAACTTCAATAATTCATAATAATTAGCCCTTTTATCAGAAAATTACAGATCTTATGACCTTTCCATGTAAAATTTAATTCTCTACAACTTTGTAAAAGAAAATTTTTCCAAATTTTGACTCTAACACAGAGAAATAGTCTTACCGAAAATTCAACTACAAAATTTCTGGATCAGTCACCTCCTTTTCTTTTAGTTTTCTCTTCATTTCTTTTTTTTCTTCATCTTCCTTCTCTTCTTCTTTCTCTTTTTTTTCTCTCTCTCCCTCTCTTCTCTATTTTATTTTGCTGAAGATTTGCGTAAAGGAAGAATGGAGGTAGGAGGGAGTATATTCATTCTCTTTCTTTTCCTTTCTTTCCTTTCTCTTTCTTCCTTTCCCTCTTTTTCTTTCTTCTTCCCTCATTTCTTCCTTCTTTTTTTTTTCTTCCCACATGATTTTGTCTCTCCCATTTTATTCTTCCCGTGAGCTACCCTTTCATTTTCCTCCTATTTTTCTTCCCTTATTTTCTTTCCCCCTTCCCCACATGTTCTCCCATTATTTCTTCCTTCTCAATTATCAGCATTTCATTAATTCACTCTCCTCTTTTATTAGCTCATTTATCCAATTAAATGTTTATTTGATCAATTATTAATTTAATATTTTAAAATTTTAAAAATAATAATCATAAATTATATTGGACTTTTATTTTATAAAAGTCAGGGTTTTACAATCACCCAACCTTATGAAATTTTGCCCTCAAAATTTACGTATCTGGTAGTTCGAAGAAATGAGAATTTCAAATCCTAGCTCACAGACTACTTCCTCTGTTTCATGGTTCATCCATTGCTCATTTTCTGTATTTTAGATATTATTCTAGAATAAAGTTTCAAAACAAGGGTTAATTGATATGCCACATATTATCCCTATATTTTGACCGACCAATTAAATAACAAATAAACTTAGGTAGGTCATACTAGCGAAGGATTTACTCGTCTCTCCCTTCCTAGTTCTAGCCTCACATCTCAGCCAGTGATCATATCCCTAAGCTTTGATACCAAATGTGACGCCCCCAAAATCGGTATATATCACCCATCTTGGGTCGCCAGAAATAACACTACTGAAAACTTCATTTATACAACTGTCGTGCAAAATACGACGACACATATACTATGAGTTTCAATACAAATATTGTAACGTATATAATACGACAATATTCATATTTAAATTATTATAATGTCATATAAAGTACAACAGCAAATATTTCAAGTCCCCGAAATTTACACTAGAAGATTTATGTTCTCCTCATTCTAATGCGGTGTATTTTTGACGCTTTTAAGGTCGGGACCTCATCACCCTATAGTTGTTCACCAAAATCAATTAGTATATGATGTATAAAATGTGTCACACACATTTTATGTTCTCAATATAATTATTATGCCACACCGTTTCATATTTTGATTAGGCTTGTGACTAATTCATATCACCACTTTATACCCATGTTCTCTCTGCTAATCCCAGCGACACTTTTATTACCTGAAAGGGGTGGTAAAGTAAAAGAGTGAACACAAATAGCCCAGTAAAGAATATCATGACTTAAGATAATTAAATTATCAAAATAATTTAGATATTTAGAACATATGTAGTAGAAGATAAAAGTTTTCAACCATAATAGCAGCAGAATCAACAATCCATTAGAAGAGTCAAGTAGAACATAATGTCTACTATCTCCTCTAGATTAAAAGTCCATCGTTAATATTTCATTCCTATAATACTAATCAACAGTTCTTTGTTATACTAAAGACAAAGAGAACTCTCATCACCTGTCTTCACCTTAACAACAATAGATTATAATTAAATCACAATTCATATTTATAATCAGGTAAATCAACAGTCCATCTTTGCAATACAAGCCTAAGACATACAACTGTAAAATCGATAATGCTGAGACTCAGCTTAATAGTATCACGACCACGAATTATCCATGCACTACGGGCCAAGGATATTCGTGTTTTCACCAATGGTCATGATTATACCGAATAATCCCTGGTCATAATCATGTCAATCAACTGTCCATCTTTGCACGTAAGCCAAAGAGGATTTTTACAACATCATTTGTAACATTGCGGTTATGATTATACCGAATAATCCCTGTTCATAATCATACCAAGTCCATCTATGCACTACGGACCAAAGATGACTTTTAACACAATATAAGTATGAGAATGATGACAATGATATATATAATGAATAAACATGAATAATCAGAATAATAAGATAACATAGATCTTAGTGATTTTCTACTTAATTATCCAGAGTCCAAATTGATAACATAATAATAGATGAAGCACAAACTATTAAGGATATTCTAATCCTTTCAGGACTTTTCACCATTTAATGATAAACTGAATAAACGAATAATAATATCTTACCATAATATGGAGTATGAAAAAAAATGATATTCTTTTTTACCATAAAAATAATACCCTCTTACCACAATAATGATATCCCTTACCTTAGCATGTGACTTGATTATGCTTTCAGTAAAAGTGGTCAACTTAAACAATGCTTGCATTCCTTATCTACACTTGGAGTAATATTACACTCAATAGAAATACTCATAATATTATACTCACAATATTGTAGTACAGAATTCTATATTTTTAGTATAGTGATGATGTGTGTTCAGTTACTCAACCGAGCAACCTATTTATACTAAAAATTTAGTAAACAACTAGCACAACTGCCTTGACAAAATAATCAAATGAGGTATATAATAATGGTAGTGAAATTTATGGTCCCACAGAGAAAATTAAACCAACTTGTACACGTTTTAAAAATAATTGAGTTGTGGTCCAGACTACTTTAGAAAAAGTAGAGTGTCGGCAAGTCCTGCCAAGCTTACTTTTGTAGAAAGAAAATAATTGAACAAACATGTGCATATCATACTTATCTTTAATCAACACCATTTTCAATCTTTGCACTATTATTCACAATTATTAGCATATACTCACAATATTGCCAACTGGTTTAATTATATCATATCAAATAATATGAGTCACTGTGCAACAACTACTATGACAATTATTGAATGAAAAACTGAGTGACTTCTTACGTAAGAATCGAATCAATACCTTGCTATAAACAATTTAAATTCTATTAAAAGTAGGGATCAACACCAAATCATATTTATCTCGAATAGCACATAAACCAACTAGTAATTCATTATTTATTCAAGTTATCTTTATTTATCGCATCAAATCATTATTCATATTCCAAACCTTTAGAAGTGAATAATAAAATTTGAGAAATCTAAAACATCATATATGACAATCCACTATTATGATATTATCACCATTTTTACTTTAACAAAAATATTATTTTTATTTTTATCATAACTCATTTGTTACTTGTGCGTTTACATCCCGCCACCTCATTAGCTTACTAACACTTCTAAAATATTTAAAAATATGATTCTGAATGTTCTAAACAATTTTCACATTTTCAGATTATCCAAAAATTTTCTATAATTATTTATATTTATAAAAATATCTTTTAATAGCTTCAAAATAGAAATACTAACTCCACATACTTATATATCTTAAAAACATCATCAATATTAATTATTATTATTATTATAATATTTTTCAGTAAAATTCATAATTTTCCACCATTCATAGAATTTCCTATGAATTTTCTCTATTTTTAAACTAACCATAAATAGTTTAAAAATACAATAAATATTTTTGTTATTCAATAATTTATCAAAGCTTCCCAGAAATTATAAAATGACATTATAAGATTTTTCACCAAGTTTCATAATTTTTATTCATTAATAGAATATTCTACGAATTTCTTCTATTTTCAAACTAACTATAAATAGTTTAAAAATATAATAATTACTTCTACTTTTTAATAATTCATCAAAAATTTACAGAAATTCTAAGATGATATTACAAGCATTCTGTAAAAATATTCCAGCCCAAATAATTTTTTTGATAAATTAATTATAATTTCCAATATTCAAAAACTTCAATAATTCATAATAATTAGCCCTTTTATCAGAAAATTATAGATCTTATGACCTTTCCATGTAAAATTTAATTCTCTACAACTTTGTAAAAGAAAATTTTTTCAAATTTTGACTCTAACATAGAGAAATAGTCTTACCGAAAATTTTGCTACAAAATTTCTAGATCAGTCACCTCCTTTTCTTTTAGTTTCCTCTTCATGTCTTCTTTTTTCTTCATCTTTCTCTTTCTTCTCTTCTTCTTTCTCTTTTTCTCTCTCTCTTCTATATTCTATTTTGCTGAAGATTTGCGTATAGGAAGAATGGAGGTGGGAGGGAGTATATTCATTCTCTTTCTTTTCCTTTCTTTCCTTTCTCTTTCTTCCTTTCCCTCTTTTTCTTTCTTCTTCCCTCATTTTCTTCTTTCTTTCTTTTTCTTTCCACATGATTTTGTCTCTCCCATCTTATTCTTCTCGTGAGCTACCCTTTCATTTTCCTCCTATTTTTCTTCCCTTATTTTCTTTTCCCCTTCCCCACATGTTCCCCCATTATTTCTTCCTTTTCAATTATCAGCATTTCATTAATTCACTCTCCTCTTTTATTAGCTCATTTATCCGATTAAATGTTCATTTGATCAATTATCAATTTAACATTTTAAAATTTTAAAAATATTAATCATAAATTAAATTATACTTTTATTTTATAAAAGTCAGGATTTTACACTAATATGCTGAATAATAACAACTATTTATAGTCTCTAACATGAATCCAAGTACTGCTAAAAATTAAGGAATCAAATTTGCAATCTAATTTGTTACAAAGTCAAGAAGTTAACTCTAGTCAACCCCTGAAGTGGCGTGGTCACGCTGGAAATAGCTTGGAATTGGGCACAGCCGCGCCCAAATGGGAAAGAGAATTTTCTGAATCTGGAGAGTAGCGCGGTCGCGCTCAAAATGTACTAGAAACGGGCGTTCGCACTAGTCATTTTCTGTTGCAACGTCCTTTGGTAAAATGGTCATAACTCTCGCATCTGAACTCCGATTGAGACGATTCATGATGTTTCGAAAAGATAAGGAATAGATCTACAACTTTTATTCTGTGAGAATTGAGAGATTCTGGCTGGAGCAAGGTCGAAATTAGGTCACAAGTGACTGTTATGTAAATGATAACTCCAAACTTTGATGTTCAACGTCCGTTGGTAAAAATGTCATAACTTTTGATCCAGGAAGAGTTACGGGACGTGTCACCTATCAAATCGAAGATCTCAACAAGATCTACAATAAATTTCAAGTTCAAAGCCAAGAACATGCATCCAACTTAGCATTAAAAGCCCTGGAATCTCCTCTTCTTGTATTTATTTGCATATTATACTTTAAAAGATACTCATATTACTTTTCCTTGCTTTTTCATGTCAATGTCGTGTCCTAGCCTACAAAATAACATAAAATATATGAAATGCATACAAAAAAATAGAGATTAACAATTATCCAAGTCTAATGAGATCCGATTTGTAGGTATAAAACATATTCATCAAATACCAGATCTCCATAAGAGATCATATCCATAAGCTTTGATACCAACTGTGACGCCCCCAAAATCGGTATATAACACCTAATTGGAGTCGTCAAAAATAAATACTACAAACAAAAATTCTTTTATTAAGAATTATTACAATGTTGTATAAAGTACGACATTATTCATACCCAAATTATTACAATGCCGTATAAAATACAACACACATTTTAAGTACCTAATACAGTTATTATCACACTATTTTATAACTTGATCAAGACAGCCAATAACTCAAAATATCACTTCATTCCCTTACCCTCCCTGCTAGACCCGCTACATTCTTATTTCCTGAAAGGGATTGTGAAGCAAAAGGGTAAGAAAGAAATAGCCCATTAAAGAATATCATGACTAAGATAAATAAGTTATCAATAGCCTTTAACAATAATAACTCAGATATTTAAAACATAAGGTAAATGATATAAGTTTTTAACAAATAACTACAACGGAATGAACAATTCATTAAAAGAGTCAAATAGATCATAATATTTATTATCTTCTCCAATTGAAAATTTCAACATCAATATTTTATCCATGTAACACCAATCAACAGTTCCTCTTTGCACCCAGGCCAAAGAGAACTTTCACGACCTATCTGTGCCTGTAACACCAAAGATCATGATTATACTAATTCACAATTCTTGTTCATGATCATGTCAATCAACAGTTCATGTTCAGAATCATGCCGATTAATTCATCTTTGTACCAGACCAAAGATATTCAATTACAACACCAATAGTCTTGATCATGTCAATCCACAATTCATCTTTGAATTCAGGCCAAAGATATTCAACTGTAACACCAATAGTCATGATCATGCCAGTTAACAATTATTCTTCGCACCCAGAACAAAAAGAATTTTCACCACGTATCTTTGTCACAAAGACAAAAGACCCTCAACAATAATACTATCTTTGAACCTAGGCCAAAAACATTTACAACAACTTAGTCTTGATAACATTGATATGATGATGGACGAAGATAATCAACATAAATAAATATAACATAAACATTAATGATTTTCAATTTAATTTATCCAAAGTCCAAATTATCAACACGATATCTAGAAAAGAAAATCGATTAGAGTTCTTGATTGAATATAAAATGTGACGCCCCCAAAATAGGTATACATCACCCATTCTGAGTCGCCAAATACGTGGTACAGAATACAAATACAAACTTAAATATACAGCATGAGCTGTGAGTTTTAATACAAATATTGTCTCCTAGACAGTATTCAAACTCAAAATAAGTCCTCAATACATTTATTATTATACTATTTCACAGAATAGTGAGGACTACTAATGCAAACATCTGGACTGCCACTCCATTCCCCGACTAGTCCCAGCTATATTATCATTTCCTGAAGAGAACAATGAAAGCAAAGGGTGAGCTCAACTAGCCTAGTAAGAAATATTATGACTAAGATAATGCAGAATAAATTATCGTTAGCCTTCAACAGTGTTAAACTGATAAAATATAATAAACATCAAGTTTAACAGCAGCGGAACAAGCAATCCATTAGAAGAGTCAAGTAGAGCATGAAATCTACTATCTTCCATGATTTATAAAGTTTATCAACAGTGTTATCGCTGAGACTCAGCTTAATAAAATAATCCACATCATCGAATCATCCCTGCACTACGGGCCAAGGATATTCATTAGTATCACCAATGGTCATGATCATACCAACAACTGTCCATCAGTGCACTGCGGGCCACTGATGACTTTTACCACATCATCTGTAACATTACGGTCATGATTATACTGAATAATTCCTGGTCATAATCATACCAAGTCCATCTATGCACTACAGGCCACAGATGACTTTCAACATAATGTAAACATGTGGATGATGAAAATGATATAAGAATTCAATAAAACAAGTTCAAGGATAAATTTTTAAATATTTATAATTTAATTTATCCAGAAATCAATAACGTCCAAATTGTCAACATGATACTGCTTTGTGGAGTAAAATTCAAGAATAATATTGTACCAAAAATAATTTAGACAGAAAAGAAATTAATTTTTATCATAAATAGTACTTCGTGAATAGTAACCTGTGAATAGTACTTCGTAAATAGTATCCGTGAATAGTACTCCGGCATGAAAAGATTAAACTTTAACAAGAATGTTCAGAAAAATATCTTTGTGAAACGATACTAGATGAAGCGCAAATTTCAAGGATATTCTACTAATTTCATGGAGTACAGAAGCCAAAATTTTAACAAACGAGTATAGAATTCAAAATCTGAAACGAAATAATATTACTTACATACTACAGAGTATGGAAGAAAATATTATTTCAAGCGAATATTGAACAAAAATAACATCTCTTACGAATACGAAAGAAATAATACCCCTTACCTTAGTGATTGGATACTGAAATAGTGTTGTAACAGAATACTCTTCTTCTTTCTCTCTGATTCTCTCTCTATAGAATTCTCTTGTGAGTCGTAGTGAATTGGTGAGAATGAAAGAAGGAATAAGCTTCTATTTATAGAAGATTTCTAGCTTAGCCCTTGCAATGTAAAATGCAAATGGCTTGACGACCGGTGATGTGAAAAGAAAAGTGGTTTGACACTTGCAATGTGAAACAACAAGTGGTTTGATGCCTGCAATGTGAAACGACAATTGGTCGATGCCTGTAATGTGAAACGACAATTGGTCGACTCTTGTAATGTGAAACGACAATTGGTCGACGCTTGTAATGTGAAACGACAATTGGTCGACGCTTGTAATGTGAAACGATAAGTGGTTCGACGCCTGTAATATAAAACGACAAGTGGTTTGACGTCTGGTAAAAGCAATTAATATTGGCAAAAGTGACTCTTAGATAATGACATATAGGCCCCCATAGAATAAACCAAACTTACCACAAACGTCTCATAACAGACTTCTTATTTATATCAAAGATTGAATAAATATTTCCACAGATCATTTTATCTTCAATCAACACATTTTTAATCTTCTAACAATTATTCATCATTAATATTATAACTCACAATATTTAACAATCAGATCATTCCCAGGAAATAGGGGCTTTTCGATAAGGATTTCTCCCTATTGGCGCGCAATTAGGTGACCAAACCTCTCCTCGACAGAACTTTCTAAACATCGTCAATATTGTAAATAATAATATGAATAATTTTATTATCTCAATTATTGATTTAATAATATAAAATATTATGCAGATGATACTGTGATAATAATTGAATCAATAATATGAGATACTATACAGCAATTACTGTAGCAATAATTGAGTATCACTGAGTGGCTTCTTACGTAAGCATCAATAATCAATACCGTGTGCTACTATGCAACCAAGCGTATTACTGTACTTTTACTACCGGGTATTTCAACAGTTAACGGTAAAACTTTCGCCATTACTTTTATAAAAAGATAATTTTGTCGTTTTCTAACTCTGACAATAATTTTGTTGTGGGGTCTACTAATGATTGTGCCGTCGTACGAATATTTCCTGACAAAAAGAATATTTCCCGACCAAACGAATATTTTATAACAACTTGCTTACTTTGCAAAATTTATAAATATTACCCACAACTATAACATTATATCAAATCCACACCATAATATTTAAAAATAATATTTATAAAAAAAATTATCTTTATTCATAAAAGTTGGGGTCTTACAACCTCCCCTTCTTATAAAATTTCACCCTCGAAATTAAGTTACATACTTGGTATGATGAGGAGGTGAGGATACCTTGATTTCATTTCGGATTCTAACTTCCAAGTCATTTCCTCAATATCGTGGTTTCTCCATAAAACTTGGACTTGAGATATAACCTTGGAGCGTAGAATATGCTCCTTCTTATCCAAGATTTTAACATGTACTTCTTCATACATTAAATCTTCCGCTATTTCGTCCGGTTCTAACTGAATAATGTGGTTCGGGTCTTCCACATATTTACGTAACATAGATATATAAAAAAAAATGTTATGAACACGCGACATACTTGACGGTAAAGCGAGTCTATAGGGCATAGTTCCTACTTGATTGAGGATTTCAAAATAGGCCAATAAAATCGAGGGTTGAGATTTTCTCTCTTCGTCAATTGTTGCTTCTAGAATAAGACCCTCTTGAACCTTTTTCTTCTTCACATTCATCAACTCTGAATCTGTAGCTTGAGCAGCTTTAACTTTATCAATTAAAGTCGGTTCTACTCGTATATTTGCAATCATCACGTTGGTCCCTTGAGTCTTTATCTCTATCTCCATCCTTTGCAAGTCGTACAAAATGGGCCTTAGCATTGACAATATCGCACTCCTACCCACATATGATCTTCTACTCAATGCGTCAGCTACTACGTTCGCTTTTCCAGGATGGTATTGAATGGTATGGTCGAACGTAATCTTTCAACAGCTCGAGCCAACGTATTTGGTGCATAATGCGTTCATTTTAGGTGAAAAAATATTTGAGGGTTTTGTATCAGGTTCAAGGTTGATACAAAATTCGATTTCACGCTCTGGGGTAGGCTAAGAAATTCTTTAGGGAATACGTCAGGAAATTTATTAGCAATAAAAATATCATTCAAATCTGACGTATTTTTGTTTAATATGTGATATGAGCTAAGAAAGCTTGACTTCCATTTTTCAATAAACGAATGGCTCTATGGCTTGATATGACAGTGATTAACTTTAATGGTTTGGTTGCTTGAATTCGCATAATAGGTTGGTTAGGAATATAAAAGCTAACCACTTTACAAAAATAATTAATTTTAGCATGATGAGTAGTTAACTAGTAGATATCAAATGCGAGTATTTTCAAAGTGATAAGATCGACAGGTAACGTGAGGGTGCCGATTTTAATCAAACAAGATTTATAAATAGTGGAGGTAACGAAGATTTCTCCCAATGGAGTTTCAACAGTTAAATCAAAGTCTAATTTCTCCGGAGTAAAATTTAAACGTTGAGCACAAGTAGGAGAAATAAAAGAATGGGTAGAACCGGTATCAAATAAGGTATAGTCTTCACAAGAGTTTATGATTAGCTTACCCGTGATAACTTCGTTAGGGTTCATCGTCACGAAAAATGCTCTCTTACACTACCAATTTTTTTACTTGTCTGTAACATCCTTTGGCGCCACCATCCCAGCTAGACTTGACTTTGCTATAGAGGACATTCCACCTTTAATTGCTTCGTCGCATTCCTGATCCATGATTTGAATCATTACTCTTCGATCCATATCGAATTGGGGTTGACCGCTCTGCACAGGGTAATTCCGAACTCGATGTTGGATTCTACCAATTGCTGTCCAAAAAGCGAAATTCATTTCATCTATTTTGGCCTTATTGGATCGGACGTCTTTTTCTACAATATCAACGCGTCGTGCGGCTTTTACCCATGCATCCTCCATTCTCATTCGTTCCGTTGTTTCTTCTTTCATCAGAACTTTGATAATAGCATTATTAGATTCTAGCTCTAATATCTTATACTCTGACAAAGAGTGCTTCTGTTCAAGTATCGTACATCGGGTAACACAATTTTGAATTGTTACATCCCTTTGCTCCACGACCGCCTGCCGTTCTTCAGCCTGCTCTTCTAACTCATGAATACGATTTTGTAATTCTAAATTTTGATCATAAAATTCTTCTAATAAATTCTCCTCTTCTTCCTCTTCTTCCTCACTCTCAGCTGCTACCTCTGCGACTAGCTCGGATGCAATTATTGGTTCTTCACTCACCAGGTAGATATCTCTAATTTCTTCTTCGTCTGACATCACATTAACCTGGTTGGTGATTAAAGGTGTCTTAACGGTTTCATTCACTCCATTGTAAACATTTTCAGCTGCCATTTTCAAACACTGCCACAAAATAAGGGTTAATTAACAAGTCACATATTATCCCTATACTCTGACCGACCAATTAAATACCAAATAAACTTAGGTAGGTCATAGTAGCGAAGAAATTTCCCGTCTCTCCCCTCCTAGTTCTTGTCTCACATCTCAGCTAGGAATCATATCCCTAAGCCCCCAAAATAGGTATACATCACCCATCCTGAGTCGCCAAATACGTGGTACAGAATACAAATACAAACTTAATTATACAGCATGTGCTGTGAGTTTTAATACACATATTGTCTCCTAGACAGTATTCAAACTCAAAATAAGTCCTCCATACATTTATTATTACACTATTTCACAGAATAGTGAGGACTACTAATGCAAACATCTAGACTGTCACTCCGTTCCCCGACTAGTCCCAGCTATATTCTCATTTCCTGAAGAGAACAATGAAAGCAAAGGGTGAGCTCAACTAGCCTAGTAAGAAATATTATGACTAAGATAATGCAGAATAAATTATCGTTAGCCTTCAACAGTGTTAAACTGATAAAATATAATAAACATCAGGTTTAACTGCAGCGGAACAAGCAATCCATTAGAAGAGTCAAGTAGAGCATGATATCTACTATTGTCTATGATTTCTAAAGTTTATCAACAGTGTTATCGCTGAGACTCAGCTTAATAAATAATCCACATCATCGAATCATCCCTGCACTACGGGCCAAGGATATTCATTAGTAACACCAATGGTCATGATCATACCAACAACTGTCCATCAATGCACTGCGGGCCAATGATGACTTTTACCACATCATCTGTAATATTACGGTCATAATTATACCGAATAATTCCTGGTCATAATCATACCAAGTCTATCTATGCACTACAAACCATAGATGACTTTCAACATAATATAAACATGAGGATGATGACAATGATATAAGAATTCAATAAAACAAGTTCAAGGATAAATTTTTAAAGATTTATAATTTAATTTATCCAGAAATCAATAACGTCTAAATTGTCAACATGATACTACTTTGTGGAGTAAAATTCAAGAATAATATTGTACCAAAAATAATTTGGACAGAAAAGAAATCAATTTTTATCATAAATAGTACCCAGTGAATAGTACTTTATGAATAGTAACTTGTGAATAGTACTTTGTGAATAGTATCTCGTGAATAGTACTCTGGCATGAAAAGACTAAACTTCAACAAGAATGTTCAGAAAAATATCCTTGTGAAATGATACTAGATGAAATGCAAATTTCAAGGATACTCTACTAATTTCATGGAGTATAGAAGCCAAAATTTTAACAAACAAGTATAGAATTCAAAATCTGAAACGAAATAATATTACTTACATACTGCAGAGTATGGAAAAAAATATTATTTCAAGCGAATATTGAACAAAAATAACATCCCTTACGAATACGAAAGAAATAATACCCCTTACCTTAGTGATTGGATACTGAAATAGTGTAGTAATAGAATACTATTCTTCTTTCTCTCTGATTCTCTCTCTATAGAATTCTCTTGTGAGTCGTAATGAATTGGTGAGAATGAAAGAAGAAATAAGCTTCTATTTATAGAAGATTTCTAGCTTAGCCCTTGTAATGTGAAAATTCAAGTGGCTTGACGACTGGTGATGTGAAAAGAAAAGTGGTTTGACGCTTGCAATGTGAAACAACAAGTGGTTTGACGCCTGTAATGTGAAACGACAATTGGTCGACGCCTGTAATGTGAAACGACAATTGGTCGACTCTTGTAATGTGAAACGATAATTGGTCGACTCCTGTAATGTGAAACGGCAATTGGTCGACGCTTGTAATGTGAAACAATAAGTGGTTCGACGCCTGTAATATGAAACGACAAGTAGTTCGACGTCTGGTAAAGGCAATTACTATTGGCAAAAGTGACTCTTAGATGATGACATATGGGCCCCCATAGAATAAACCAAACTTATCACAAACGTCTCATAACAGACTTCTTATTTATATCAAAGATTGAATAAATATTACCACAAACCATTTTATCTTCAATCAACACATTTTTAATCTTCCAACAATTATCCATCACTAATATTATAACTCACAATATTTAACAATCAGATCATTCCCAGGAAAGAGGGGCCTTTTCGATAAAGATTTCTCCCTATTGGCACGCAATTAGGTGACCAAACCTCTCCTCGACAGAACTTTCTAGACATCGTCAATATTGTAAATAACAATATGAATAATTTTATCGTCTCAATTATTGATTTAAGAATATAAAATATTATGCAGATGATACTGTGACAATAATTGAATCAATAATATGAGATACAATGCAGTAATTACTGTAGCAATAATTGAGTATCACTGAGTGGCTTCTTACGTTAGCATCAATAATCAATACCGTGTGCTACTATGCAACCACATGTATTACTGTACTTTTACCACCGAGTATTTCAATAGTTAACGGTAAAACTTTCGCCGTTATTTTTATAAAAAGATAATTTTGTTATTTTTTAACTCCGACAATAATTCTGTTGTGGGGTCCACCAATGATTGTGCCATCGTACGAATATTCCCCGACAAAAAGAATATTCTCCGACCAAACGAATATTTTATAACAACTTGCTTACTTTGTAAAATTTATAAATATTACCCACAACTATAACATTATATCAAATCCACGCCATAATATTTAAAAATGATATTTATAGAAAAAAAATCATCTTTATTCATAAAAGTTGGGGTCTTACAACCTCCCCTTCTTATGAAATTTTGTCCTCGAAATTAGGGTACATACCTGGTATGTCAAAGAGGTGAGGATACCTTAATTTTATTTTAGATTCTAACTCCCAGGTCATTTCCTGAACATTGTGGTTTCTCCACAACCCTTTGACTTGAGGTATAACCTTGGAGCGTAGAATATGTTCCTTCTTATCTAAGATTTTAACAGGTACCTCTTCGTACTTTAAATCTTCCGCTATCTCGTCTGGTTCTAACTCAATAATATGGTTCGGGTCTTTCATATATTTACGTAACATGGATATGTGAAAAATATTATGAACACGAGACATACTTGGCGGTAAGGCGAGTCTATAAGCCATAGTTTCTACTCGATCGAGGATTTCGAATGGGCCAATGAATCGAGGATTGAATTTTCCTCTCTTTCCGAATCTTATAACTCCTTTCCATGGAGCAACACGTAACAATACATATTCTCCAACATTGAACTCCACATCCTTTCGATGAAGATCAGTATAACTCTTTTATCTATCTTGTGAGGTTTTTATACGTTGTCGGATCATTTGAATCTTTTTCGTAGTCATACATACCAACTCCGATCCCAACAACGTTGCTTCACCCACCTCATCCCAGCATACTGGAGAATGACACTTTCTTCCATACAACGCCTCAAATGGAGCCATGCCGATACTTGCTTGATAACTGTTGTTGTAGGAGAATTCCACCAATGGCAAGAACTTGTCCCAACTTCCTTTGAAGTCAAGGACACAGAGTCTTAATAGATCTTCCAGAGTTTGAATAGTCCGCCGTCCGTTTGAGGATGATATATCGAACTAAATCGTAAGTTCGTGCCCATATCTTTTTACAAACTAACCCAAAACCGTGAAATGAATCTTAGGTCTCGATCAGAAACTATGGATACTGGCATACCATGCAATCTTACAGTCTCATTTATATACATATGAGCAAGACGTTCAAGTAAATAAGTTTTCCGTATAGGTAAGAAATGAACAGACTTGGTCAATCTATCTATAATGACCCAAATTGCATCGATGCCTTGAGAAACCTTAGGAAGACCAGTAACGAAATCTATAGTAATGTGCTCCCACTTCCATTCTAGAATTTCAAGTTGTTACAATGGACCTTTTGGCACTTGATGCTCTGCCTTGACACGTTGACAAGTTAAACATCTTGAGATAAACTCTGCGATCTCTCTCTTCATATTGCTCCACCAAAATGTATGTCGAAGATCACGATACATTTTGGTACTCCCAGGATGGATTGCAAATGGTGTGTTGTGCGCCTCCATCATGATTTTATACTTTAAATCAGGGTCGTTATGAACACAAAGTCTAGAGTTGACTCGTAGTATTCCTTCTTTATCAATTCTTGCTTCCTTGATAGCACCTTCTTGCACTTTCTTCCTCATACGCATTAGCTCCAGGTCTTTAACTTGTGCAGCTTTAACTTTATCGATTAAAGTCGGTTCTACTCGTATGTTTGCCATCATCGTGTGGGTCCCTAGAGCCTTTAACTCTATCTTCATCCTTTACAAGTCATACAAAATGGGCCTTAACATTGACAATATCGCAATCGTACCCGCATATGATGTTCAACTCAATGCGTCAGCTACTACGTTCACTTTTCCAGGATGGTATTGAATGGTACGGTCATACGTAATCTTTCAACAGTTCGAGCCAACGTCTTTGGCGTATAATGCGTTCGTTTTAGGTGAAAAAATATTTGAGGGTTTTGTATAAGGTTAAAGGTTGATACAAAATTTAATTTTACGCTCTGGGGTAGGCAAAGAAATTCTTCAGGGAATACGTCAGGAAATTTATTAGCAATAGAAATATCATTCAAATCTGACGCATTTTTGTTTAAATATGTTATATGAGCTAAGAAAGCTTGACATCCGTTTTTTAATAAACGAATGGCTCTATGGCTTGATATGACAGTGATTGACTTTAATGGTTTGGTTGCTTGAATTCGCATAATAGGTTGGTTAGGAATATAAAAGCTAACCACCTTACGAAAAAAAATCAATTTTAGCATGATGAGTAGTTAACTAGTAGTTATCAAATGCGAGTATTTTCAAAGAGATAAGATCGACAGGTAACGTGAGGGTGCCGATTTTAATCAAACAAGATTTATAAATAGTGGAGGTAACGAAGATTTCTCCCAACGGAGTTTCAACAGTTAAATCAAAGTCTAATTTCTCCGTAGTCAAATTTAAACGATGAGCACAAGTAGGAAAAATAAAAGAATGGGTAGAATCGGTATCAAATAAGGTATAGACTTCGCAAGAGTTTATGATTAGCTTACCCGTGATAACTTCGTTTGGATTCCTCATCACGAAAAATGCTCTCTTAAACTACCGATTTTTTTACTTGTCTGGAACATCCTTTGGCGTCATCATCCCAGCTAGACTTGACTTTGCTATAGAGGACATTCCACCTTTAATTGCTTCGTCACATTCCTGATCCATGATTTGAATCATTACTCTCCGATCCATATCGAATTGGGGTTGACCGCTCTGCACAGGGTAATTCCGAACTCGATGTTGGATTCTACCAATTGATGTCCAAAAAGTAAAATCCATTTCATCTATTTTGGCCTTATTAGATCGGACGTCTTTTTCTACAATATCAACGCGTCGTGCAGCTTTTACCCATGCATCCTCCATTCTCATTCGTTCTGTCATTTCTTCTTTCATCAGAACTTTGATCATAGCATTATTAGATTTCATCTCTAATATCTTATACTCTGACAAAGAGTGCTTCTGTTCAAGTATCATACATCGGGTAACATAATTTTGAATTGTTACATCCCTTTGCTCCACGACCGCCTGCCATTCTTCAGCCTGCTCTTCTAACTCATGAATACGATTTTGTAATTCTAAATTTTGATCATAAAATTCTTCTAATAAATTGTCCTCTTCTTCCTTACTCTCAGCTGCTACCTCTGCGACTAGCTCGGGTGCAATTATTGGTTCTTCACTCACCACGTAGATATCTCTAATTTCTTCTTCGTCTGATATCGAATTAATCTAGTTGGTGAATAAAGGTGTCTCAACGGTTTTATTCACTCCATTGTAAACATTTTCAGCTGCCATTTTCAAACACTGCCACAAAACAAGGGTTAATTAACATGTCACATATTATCCCTATACTCTGACCGACCAATTAAATACCAAATAAACTTAGGTAGGTCATACTAGTGAAGGAATTCCCCGTCTCTCCCTTCCTAGTTCTTGTCTCACATCTCAGTCAGGGATCACATCCCTAAGCTTTGATACCAACTGTGACGCCCCCAAAATAGGTATACATCACCCATTCTGAGTCACCAAATACGTGGTACAGAATACAAATACAAACTTAAATATACAACATGAGTTGTGAGTTTTAATACAAATATTGTCTCCTAGACAGTATTCAAACTCAAAATAAGTCATCAATATATTTATTATTATACTATTTCACAGAATAGTGAGGACTACTAATGCAAACATCTGGACTGTCACACCGTTCTCCGACTAGTCCCAGCTATATTCTCATTTCCTGAAGAGAACAATGAAAGCAAAGGGTGAGCTCAACTAGCCCAGTAAGAAATATTATGACTAAGATAATGCAGAATAAATTATCGTTAGCCTTCAACAGTGTTAAACTGATAAAATATAATAAACATCAAGTTTAACTACAGCGGAACAAACAATCCATTAGAAGAGTCAAGTAGATCATGATATCTACTATCTTTTATGATTTATAAAGTTTATCAACAGTGTTATCGTTGAGACTCAGCTTAATAAATAATCCACATCATCGAATCATCCCTGCACTACGGGCCACGGATATTCATTAGTATCACCAATGGTCATGATCATACCAACAACTGTCCATCAATGTACTGCGGGCCAATGATGACTTTTACCACATCATCTGTAACATTACGGTCACGATTATACCGAATAATCCCTAGTCATAATTATACCAAGTCCATCTATGCACTACAGGCCACAGATGACTTTCAACATAATATAAACATGAGGATGATGACAATGATATAAGAATTCAATAAAACAAGTTTAAGGATAAATTTTTAAAGATTTATAATTAATTTATCCAGAAATCAATAACGTCCAAATTATCAACATGGTACTGCTTTGTGGAGTAAAATTCAAGAATAATATTGTACCAAAAATAATTTAGACAGAAAAGAAATTATTTTTTGTCATGAATAGTACCCAGTGAATAGTACTTCGTGAATAGTAACCTGTAAATAGTACTTCATGAATAGTATCCCGTGAATAGTACTCCGGCATGAAAAGATTAAACTTTAACAAGAATGTTCAGAAAAATATCCTTGTAAAACGATACTTGATGAAGCGCAAATTTCAAGGATATTCTACTAATTTCATGGAGTATAAAAGCTAAAATTTTAACAAACAAGTATAGAATTCGAAATCTGAAACGAAATAATATTACTTACATACTACAGAATATGGAAGAAAATATTATTTCAAGCGAATATTAAACAAAAATAACATCCCTTACGAATACGAAAGAAATAATACCCCTTACCTTAGTGATTGGATACTGAAATAGTTTTGTAACAGAATACTTTTTTTCTTCTTTCTCTCTGATTCTCTCTCTATAGAATTCTCTTGTGAGTCGTAGTGAATTGGTGAGAATGAAAGAAGAAATAAACTTCTATTTATAAAAGATTTCTAGCTTAGCCCTTGCAATGTAAAATGCAAGTGGCTTGACGACTGATGATGTGAAAAGAAAAGTGGTTTGACGCTTGCAATGTGAAACAACAATTGGTTTGACGCCTGTAATGTGAAACGACAATTGGTCGACGCCTGTAATGTGAAACGACAATTGGTCGACTCTTGTAATGTGAAACGACAATTGGTCGACGCCTGTAATGTGAAACGACAATTGGTCGACGCTTGTAATGTGAAACGATAAGTGGTTCGACGCCTGTAATATGAAACAACAAGTGGTTCGGCATCTGGTAAAGGCAATTGCTATTAGCGAAAGTGACTCTTAGATGATGACATATGGGCCCCCATAGAATAAACCAAACTTACCACAAACGTCTCATAACAGACTTCTTATTTATATCAAAGATTGAATAAATATTACCACAAATCATTTTATCTTCAATCAATACATTTTTAATATTCCAACAATTATTCATCATTAATATTATAACTCACAATATTTAACAATCAGATCATTCCCAGGAAAAAGGGGGCTTTTCGATAAGGATTTCTCCCTATTGGCGCGCAATTAGGTGACCAAACCTCTCCTCGACAGAACTTTCTAGACATCGTCAATATTGTAAATAATAATATGAATAATTTTATTATCTCAATTATTGATTTAATAATATAAAATAATATGCAGATGATACTGTGACAATAATTGAATCAATAATATGAGATACTAAGCAGCAATTACTGTAGCAATAATTGAGTATCACTGAGTGACTTCTTACGTAAGCATCAATAATCAATACCGTGTGCTGCTATGCAACCAAGCGTATTACTATACTTTTACCACCGGGTATTTCAACAGTTAACGGTAAAATTTCCGCCGTTATTTTTATAAAAAGATAATTTTGTCGTTTTCTAACTCCGACAATAATTTTGTTGTGGGGTCCACTAATGATTGTGCCATCGTACGAATATTTTCCGATAAAAAGAATATTCCCCGACCAAACGAATATTTTATAACAACTTACTTACTTTGCAAAATTTATAAATATTACCCACAACTATAACATTATATCAAATCCACACCATAATATTTAAAAATGATATTTATAAAAAAAATCATCTTTATGCATAAAAGTTGGGGTCTTACATAAAATTAAAGAAAATATAAGGTTCACATTTAAAATATCACAATTAAAATTTAAAAGGAAGATTCGGGTGAAAATATTAGTTGAAATACAAACTATTAAATATATTTTTATCATTTTTAGGAATTTTCACCATTTAATGATAAATCTTGGGAACGAATAATACTTTCTTACCATAATATAGGAGTATGAAAGAAAATGATATCATTTACCTTAGTAGGAGACTAGATCTGACGGTTATATAGGTGATTAACTTTAGAAATTATTGCACTATTAGCAACAATTAGAGTATCCCTATACTCAAAAAAAAATACTTACAATATTGTAGTAGAAAATTTTGTATTTTTGGTGTATTTTTCATTGTTCAACTAAATAACCTATTTATAGGAGAATGATATCATGCCACGTTTGAAAAATCCTTCGTCGGAGAATGCCGATGCTAAATTTCGTTCGCCGAATTTTTTATTTACAATATATATATATATATATATATATATATATATATATATATATATATATATATATATATATATATATTATAATAAAATAAAGTTATATATTATATAAAGTTTTCCGTTTTATATAAAAAAATTATGTTTTATTACTATTATTATAATAAAACGTTGCAGAAAAAAAGAAACTAGGGCACACTAAGTTTTGAAATATGATCATCTGGTTTTTATTATAATATTATAATATTATAATCAATTAGATAACTTTTCCCACCCATGTCTTACTTTGTAACTAAGACAAATGGGTTGAAATAAGGCCGGTGAGACATGGCCGAAGAGGTAGCAAAGTTCTTGTATAATATATTTTAATTAATATTATTGTTGAAGAAAACAACTGTGGGTCCCATAAGAAATAAAGTTATGAATCCCATGAAAAAATAAGTCAAACTTACAACAAACGTCTCATGTTAAACCTCTCTATTTATATAAAAAAATTGAATAAATATCTATCACCCATCACTTATTATACTTATTTTTAATCAACACCTTTTTTAATCAATTATTTATATTTTTTCAATCTTTCAATAATTATTCATAATTATCACACACCCATAATACTGATACCCAGATCATTCACAGGAAATAGGGAGTTTTCCATAGAAACAACACGCAATTAAATAACCCTTTTTCTTGAGAGAATTTCTAGACATTGTCAATAATGTTAACTGATCTAATAATATCATATTAAATAATATGAGTTACTGTGTCGTGACAATTATTGATTTAATAATATAAAATATTGTGTAGATGTTACTGTAATAATTATTGAGTTAAAATATTATGCAATTACTATTTTAACAATTATTAAATCAATAATATGAAATACTATGCAATACCGTGTGCTACTGTGGAATACCACGTGATACTGTGGAATAGCGCGTGCTACTATTTTTATTATCGGATATTTAATCAGTTAAAAGTGTTCGTATCGTTGACAATTTTTATTAAAAAAGTTATTTATGTCGTTTTCGGTATCTGACAATTTTGTTGTTGTGCGACTCACCAATGATTGGTTGTTTCGGAGTCATCGTACTTTACCGAATATTTTCTAACAAAACGAATATTCGCTGACACAACGAATATTGCTCAACACACTTTTATAATTTACACATCACATTTAATTTTTAACTTTTTATTAATTTAACATTTTACTGTTTAGAAAAATAATCATAAAGAAAATTAAATTTTTATTTCATAAAAATCGAGGTCTTATAAAAATAATATTTATTTATTTATTTCAATATATGTTAACAAATTAATTTTATGAAATCATTTTTAGTTTACAAAGACTATTCGTTCATGGATTAAAATGTCACTGACAGACATACATAAAGGCAAGATGGTCAAAGAACCACTCCAAATTTTTTTAATAAACTTTCACTGTAAGAGTTAGTTTGTACACCAATTTTTTTCGTATATATGAAAGTAAAGTTGAATTAATCTATGGTCAACACAATTTTTTAATTTTTATTAAATACTAAATACAATATTTTTATGAAAGTAACATTAAATTAATCTATGGTCAACACAATTTTTTAATTTTTATTAAATTATAGATATATGAGTTTTAGAATTCATCGCACGCACACCGCATACACCTCATATACAAATCACTTTCAAATTTATATATCATTTGACTTTTTAAAAGCAATTTACAACATTTTTTAATTCAAAATTGATAGAAACTCATTTGTTGTTGGTCAATAATATTGTAAAAATTATAAATTATCTTATAAAAAATACTATTAATTTTATTACAAATTTTGTTAATTTTAAAATTTAAATGAGTTCATATCAATTTATATTTTGGAGTTTCTAAGTATACTCTTTAACGTTAAAATTGGACTTTTTTTATGAACAAAAGTTGTTTTAATGGGAAACATTCACCATAAAATTAATTCTTTAATTAATGAAATGCATTGTTACCTAAAAGAGACGATGAAATATCGATGTCATGTTTGTTTGCAAAGATTATAATCAATGGCGGAATCAGAACATTTATAGAGGGGTGTCAAAATACATCAATAAAAAAATTATTTATTAACGCTTTGAGTGCTTCTTCCAAATTTATTTTGTCCAATAATATTTCACAACATCCTATTCTAACCCTTGTCAACTTTTGAGTTGTGAGTCTAATGACTTTATATATATATACAGAAATGATCAAGAGTAGAACTCTTAAGTAGTAGAACTCCCTTAAATAATAGAATTGTATCAAAACGACATAGTTTTGATAAGACGCGGTGGCATTTTTATAAATACCATGCCACCGCATATTTACAAAAATACCACCGCGTCTTATTATATATATATATATATATATATATATATATATATATATATATATATATAGGGAGAGGATCAAGAGTAGAACTCTTAAGTAGTAGAACTCCCTTAAATAATAGAATTGTATCAAAACGACGTAGTTTTGATAAGACGCGATGGCATTTTTGTAAATACCATGCCATCACGTATTTATAAAAATGCCACCGCGTCTTATTAAAACTACGTCGTTTTGATATAATTCTATTATTTAAGGGAGTTCTATTACTTAATAGTTCTACTCTTGATCCTCTCCCTATATATATATATATATATATATATATATATATATATATATATATATATATATATATATATATATATATATACACGGTCCGGATTTTAAGCTCACCTCTTATCTACCTCACCTTGCTCACCCCCCTTTTAGCGACGGACCGGGCGACAATTCGGTCCGTCGCTATATATAGAATCTTCGTCTTAGTGTTTAGCGACGGACAACATATAACGACAAACCGAACATATAGCGACGGGCCGAATTGTCGCCCGGTCCGTCACTAAAGTCCGTCACTAAAAGGGGGTGAGCAAGACGAGCTAGATAAGGGGTGAACTTAAGATCCGGACCGTATATATATATATATATATATATATATATATATATATATATATATATATATATTAAATTTTCTCGAATTATGAGACTATTAATCAGACTTTAAAATTTTTAATCAACTAATTAGTTACTTTTATAGATAAATTATAAATTATAATATTATATATTCAAAACCTTGTATTGTGGTTCGTGTGATTAATTAGCTTAAAAGAATGAATTCCAGCAACAACAAAAAAATAGAAGAAGACAGATATAATAATTTTGATAGGATAGAACTATGGTGAACTTATGGTCACTATAGTAGGATAAAAAAAAATTGTTTTATTTCTTTAGTTTTTTATTTTTAATTAATTTATAAAGAGAATTGTTACTACTTTTTTTTTGCATCACTTTGATGATAAAGTAAAAATAAAAAAAACAAAGAAGAAAAGAAAATACATAAAAAAAACAAATAACTCTCGAAAATTTCAGGGTGGGGGTCATATAACCCCCCTAGACCCCCTGGTTCCGCCCATGATTATAATCCATGCGATTATAATTCTAAGACTATTAATCATAGGATTAAATAGTCTTAGTCACATGTTTATTTTTTAGGATATTATTCATGGGATAACTTAAAATAATCTCATATTATGTTTATTTTTCTCAGGATTAATTAAAGGATTAGATAAAAATATCATTTGGACTATTATACCCTTACCAATAATAACATGTTTTAAAATATAATTTAAACTTGTATATACATAAAAAATGATGAACAATAAGTTGTTTACCAATAATTTGTTTATCAATAAATTGTTAAAATAAGCTTTTACAAAAAAAACAAATATTTAAATATGACTAGGACTAATAAGCTGTTTATCAATAAGCTGGTTAAGTAATAAGTTGTTTACCAATAAGCTGGTTAAGTACTAAATAATTTAAATAATAATACAATAAGTTGTTTATCAATAAGTTGTTAAAATAAGTTTTGACAAACAAAAAATAAATATTTAAATATGACTAGGACTAATAAACTGGTTAAATAAAAAGTTATTTACTAATTGTAAACTGTTAAGTAATAAGTTATTTAAATAAAAATCTAATTACCAAAAAGCTGTTTAAATAATAAGTTATTTACCAAGAATAAGTTGATTACCAATAAACTATTTAAATAATAAGTTGTTTACCAATAAGTTATTTAAATAATAAGTTGTTCACTAATAATATGTTGTTTACTAATAATAAATTGTTTATCAAAAAGTTGTTTACCAATAAGTTGTTTAAATAATAAGTTAGTTACCAATAATAAGTTATTTACCAATAATATGTTGTTTACCAATAATAAATTGTTTACCAATAAACTGTTTAAATAATAAGTTTAATTTTTTGCCAATAAGTTGTTTACCAATAATAAGTTTATTGGATATTGTTAGAGTTTGCATATTTTAATTTGGTGATGAATGTGCTTAATGTATATTTGTACCAGTATGATTTGTAAAGTCCTTATTAATGAATTGTTTCAGTGTACAAGGACTTATATTAGAAAGATCAAATAATGTTAGGTTGATCTTGTTAAAGCTGATTTGATATATAGTTGATAGGATTTTCAATATTCGTAAAGTTACTCTGTTATTTTGTAATGAGAAGATGGATCGCAGAGTAAGCGCATAATCGCAATACATTAGATGGGTCACAGAGAATTTTCATCTATCGTAAAGTTCATTACAAGTCGTAAAGCATACTTCAGTTCGTAAAGTGCATAAAGGAATCATAAAGTTAAGCAAAGCTCATTGAAAAGAACCTGAACGTAGAGTACTCCTAGCAATTGTTGAGAAAAAGACTTATAGTAAAGTTACTCAAGGATTGTTCAGTAATAGAAGATCACAAAGCTCACTCGTAAAATGTCACTGCAAAGTAACCATTGCAAAAGAGCAAATCGTAGAAGAAGACACAACGATTTAGCATCATCATAGAGCAGTCAACTCTGACAAGATGATTGAAATTGGAGCACTACTTATTGAAAGTCCCGATGTAGTCACCAAACATCCTTGGTTGAAATCGAAGATCAGAAAATGTATCTACCAGCTAGGTTAGTGAAAGTGACATGTCAAGGGTGTTAGGTGAGAAAGCAGACTGATATGACAGACAAGCTATAAAGGAGATGTCGCCTAAGTTTAAAATGTCCACATCAAAGATCCCAGAATATTTGAACATTAAATGCACAAACAAACATCTAGCAATGAGAAGATTTTCAGCAGAGTATAAAAGGCAACAAGGATTCAAACTGAAAAGTAGACGTACTCTGTTAGAGTCTACATGTTTAATTTGATGATTTGTAAAGTCCTTATAAAAAATTGATATATTGTATAAGGACTTAGAATAGAAAGATCAAATACTGTTAGGTTGATCTTAAAAGAGCTAAGTTGATGTATAGGTGATAGGATCGTAAGGATACCTTGCTACATGAGGAACACGATCACAGAAGAAGCACAAAGACACATATACATCAAGAGGATCACTGAACTACTTGGAGTGTGACACCCCCAAATCCAGGTACTTCAATTTCCACGAAATTTAGTGTTCACTATACAATCATCATATGTTTATCTACCCATAATAAATGAAAACCATAAAATAGATAGAAATAAATCCTTCCCTTATAGGGTTACAACATCTGAATATAAATACATCAATCCCAGGTCATACTAACCTTAAATCTCAAATGCAAAAGTGTAAACAAATATTAAGTCTTATACAATTTTAAAATAAGTTTGAAACATAAATATATCAAATAAACAACAAGTCTTCATCACTTGTTGACCTTGCCCTTGCCTTTGCTAGTAGAAGGCTCGTCGGACCTTTCGTTCTTAACTACAATGTTATTATTACGCAAGAGTTAGCACGATTGCCCATAAGTATAATAAAATAACAACAATATAATAACCTTCGAGTGAATCAAAGACTTCTAAAATAAGAATACTCGACTTAAAAAAACTTCTGAGGGTCACAAGACCTTGAACTATGTCCTAGGTTGTCAAGTGGTTATATTTGAAACCTTTAACAGTCATAAGACTATGGACTCTTCTTCTCGTACTTAGGGGGATCAGCCCTTAGTACTATACTGTGCACAATATCTTAACGATACAGCATCATTAATCCCCTATAACAGGGTTGTTCATCTCAGTTTGACATTAGAGTCCGCACCAAAGGAAGTTTGGTTTGGATAAGCTCAACAATGGTTCTGAAATTTAGAACATTTATCAACTATAGACTAGTCGAAGCAATAAGGGTTCGCTAGTCTTACAAGGTTCAACAATAAATGATATTCAATTTGAATATTAAAACTTAAGAGGTATACAATCGAATAAGTGTTGTATAATGGGAATCATGTTTTAATAGAATGATAACATCTAATATGAAATCTTGAACTTGAACAATTAATAACAAGAACTTACTCGTCATAGAATATGAATTTAAAACTTACTCAAACGAAGAATTTAAAATTTAAAGAAACTTATTCCATAAAAGTAAAGTTTGAGTAAGGAAACTTACCTCGTGCGCGAGCTACAAATATAGTTACAATTCAATTCCTCAACGTCCTACACATTACATTATGCATATGATGTCGATTAGTTTCATAACTTCTATGTTCAACTGTTGAACTTTTCATTAGTTCCATTCATATTAACCTTACAAGTTTAGTTCTCTCTTTTAGTACATCTTGTCAACTTAGTTTGAGTTCTGTTCATTATCAACAATTTCATTTACAAGACTGAAGTCTCACATCTTAAGTTTGAACATCATTACATCTTATGGACATACATTTAGCCCTTATACAACTTATTAAGTTACTATGCAACTTCATGATATGTATTTTAACAATCTGAGATGACATCTTATTACATGTCCAACATAATACCATGTCCATTAGACTAGGTTAGACTAACATGTACTGGACTGTACATGACCAAAACTGAACTGTCCAACTGTGATACCCCCGCCGAGGCGGGGCTTTTAACTGAAGGAATGCCCGTCGGGGTGGGGTAAAATAGCTTGACAATGCCCGCCGGGGTGGGGTCACCTGGATGCAGTTTTTGCAGTTTGCGAATGCACTGTTTATCATACCAAAATTCATGAATTATTTACAAAATCAGTAATTTTAACAAACCCAGAAAATATAGACTTCACATAGTTGTTACCAAGCATGTATACATCGATTTTAAACAACAAAACAACCATATTCATCAGATTTAACCCATTTAAATTCATGTTCTTCCTAAAAACTTCATTTTAAACATTCTTAGCGAATTATCACACCACGGATTCGTTTCTTGACCAAATCAGTTCATAATACATGCATTGTTTTCGTCTTTAAACATATTAACACAATCAATCGTCATTTTACAGATTATAACATGGATTGAACACAAGTTTTGGTTCTAAAATCAGCCTTTTTATACTTTTATAACAAAACTCAAACTTCTTTTGAAAAAAATTGTTTCATGAATCAATTCATACCAAAAATCGTTTTCAACCTACAAATAACAGATTATTTCTATTTAACAACATAAACATCCATTATTCTAACAAATCATCAACCAAAACTCAGATTTTGACTTCAAAATCATATATTGTCAATATAAACTTAAAAACCCTCTTTTTACACCAAAGTTCATAGATTAATTCACCCAAAATCGTTTATAAACATCATATATTAGATTATTCATGCATATAAACAATTTATAATAACTTTTTAGCAATTACTCATGAAAATTCCAATTACAGAAAACTAAAAGCTAATTTTCATGTAAAGCTTTGATGTACGTAAATTAAAAGTTTAGATTAAAGAATTACCCTTAATTTCTCTGTTAAGATTGCTAGAGAGTGGAAGAAAACTTCTTAATTCTCCAATTCCTTCTTCAATTCTCTCAAACTCTCTATTTTCTCTCTGTTTTCTCAAAGTTTAGGTTTTAGGAATAACGTACGTAAAAAGAAAAAGGACTGATATATTTCGCATACTGGCACAACATAGGTGTCAGTTAATGCCATTACACAATTAACTGCTCTCACATTCATAAGGCCATGTTTGGCTAGCTTTTAAAAGGCTCTTTTTCCATTTATTTTAATAAACTTGTTTATTATATAGTTTATTCGTCACGCTTTAATTAGTCAAATAATATTGTTTAATTTCAATTAAATAAAAGGCAATATTACTTAGTAATTCACATAATCACATAATTAAAATTCTCATTTATTAAATATAACACATAATTTATATTCTCAATAAATCTCTAATTAATTATTTAATTAATTAGAATAATAATAAAATTATTTAACAACTCATTTAAATTCGCACTTTGAATTATAACATTATTCCTCATTAATTTAATTAATTTAACACATTTAATTAAATTAATCTACCACAATTCCATCAAATATATATATATATATATATCTCAATAAATAAATTAATAAAAATATTTATTCAATTAAATAAATATTTAAAATTTAATTACAAAAGTCTCATTCCTCACACGGAGTAACCAAAACTCTCTGCTTCACAAAGTCTTTTTAGATCTATGAGTGCAGAAATGATCATCCCAGCTAACTAAAAGATTGTTGCTCAAGGCTCGATTGTAGAACAACCAAGTCTGACAAACTGACTGATAATGGAGCGTTGCAAACTGAAGGTCCCAATGCAATCCCAAAATATCCATGGCAAAAATCGGACATCAGAGTATGTGTCTACAAGCTACCTGTTGGACAGTGACACATTAAGGGTGTTAGGTGAAAAAGCAGACTGATGTGACATGCACAAAAAAGGAACTGTCTCCAAGGTTTAAAATGTCAACATCAAGCATCCTAGTACGTCAGAGCATTAAATGCAACAACGGACATATTGTAACGTGAAGATTATTCAGCAGAGTATAAAAGGCTACAAGGATCCAACTTTGAAACAGCTGAACGTCTTGAACCAAAAGCCAAAAACTCTGCCAAAAGAAAAAGAATGAACTCAACGATCCAATATTCAAAGTTCGAGCTGTTGAGTACCTGAGAAGAAAAGCTTAACGCTAACTTAGTAGCACCTCTCAAAAACCATCAATCATCTGAGCATCTGAGGGAAAAGTGTCCTTATCGTTGGGACTAAATATCCAAGTCTGCTGGGCTTGAAGAAGGCCAGATTGTCCTTGTTGTTGGGACTAAATATCCAAGTCTGTTGGGCTTGGAGAGGGCAAAAATGCCCTTGTCTGTGTGACTAAATTCTAGTGGATTCCTACTCAAGGAGTAGAAGAATGGTGTAGGAGTTATTCAGTCTCTGAACTACTTAAAATCACATGTGTCTTTACTTACTATTCTTGTTGTTTTAAATTGCTTGATTATTATTCTTCATTGCTTAAATCCAAAACCATCATCTGGTTTAGATCTCTAATTTTTTTTAAAAGAACATATTACGTTGTACTTATTTAAATAAGTTTATTAATAAATAGATAAAAAGAATTTTTAAAAGATCTATTCAACCTTCCTTCTAGATCTACAAGTGCCTTTGGGAAATAACAATTGGTATCAAAGCAGGTTCTCACGAACACAAAACTTACACTTTAAGTAGATCCATGGCACAAAATAAAAATGGTTCTGAGCTTGGTGGTGGAAGTAAACCACCTCTTCTTAATAAAGAACAATTTGTTAACTAGAAAGTGTGTATGCAAACATACATGGATGATATTGATGATGATTTGTTTGAAGCTGTTCTCTCTGGTTCGTACATTCCTACAAAGCTTGCTCCTACAATGGATGATCCAAATAAGGAGGTTATAAAAATGCGTGAAGAATGGACAGAAAATGAAAAGAAGCATGTGCAGCTGGATAAAAGAGCAAAAAATATTATGTTCATGGCCTTGGAGTATGAACTCTTTAACAATGTTGTAAATTGCACCAGTGCAAAGGATGCATGGGAATCATTGCTAGTGATGCATGAGGGAACAGAAGAAGTTAGAAAAAACAAGCAATCTTTTTTGACTCAACAGTATGAGATGTTCACCCACATTCCAGAAAAAAAACCTCACAACAACATATGAAAGTTTTACTATTCTTTTAAATGCTCTTACGTCATATGGAATGGTGTATCCAAATAAAGATCTGAACATCAAATTTATGCGAGCCCTACCCAGAAAATGGGATGCTAAGACCACAATAGTTTGAGAATCAAGGAATCTGCACGATATGGTAATCTCTTTACCTATGAGCTGGAGTTGAATCAAAGAGCTGAAACTCTATCTAAAACTAAAAGAAAAGACAAAGGCATTGCTCTTAAAGCCTCTGAAGGAATATCCAAAACCCCAATCGAAGCCGAAGAAGATCATCAAGAAGGTTTTGATGGCGAAGATGATGATGTCGCTCTGCTTGCCCGAAGATTGAGAAAATTCATGAGAAAAGGCAGCAATTGAAGACAAAAACTACAAGAAGTCTCACAAGAAAGAAAGAGGCTTAGTAGCTGATAGCTCATGAAGTGACTCAGATGATGATTCCAGCTCAGATTCAAGCGATGATGAAGAACCACAAGTAGCCAACCTATGTCTGATGGCCATAGAAGGAAAGTCCAACTCGACCACTGATCACCAAGAAATTAATATCAGTGAGGTATTTATTTTTAACTCTCCTAATGTTGACATGAATGATCTTAGATCTGATTTGCATTATATTATATCTGAATTACATAGATATATGAAAATGTTCAGGGTTCTATCAAGGGATTATTCTCTTCTTCGAGAGGAAAAAAAGAAAGTGGAAGTAGAATTGGAAACTTCTCTACTAAACTATGCCCCTCTATCCATGCTTGAAGCAAAGATTAAAAATTTTAGAAAGATAATTGAAACAAACACTATGAGAGAACCCACTCTTAACTCTAAAATAGAGGAATTAGAAAAGATAATCTCTATGTGGAATCAATCTTCCTCATCTATGAACTCAATGATCACAAGTCAAAGAGTAGTTTCTGATAGATCAGGATTAGGATTTCATGGTATGTTTTCATCAAACCTAAGTATAGAAAAGCATCTAGAGACGAATAAAAATAATGTTTCTTCATCCTATAGAAACATTGTGTTTGTGAAATCCAGAAAAAACATTAAACCAAGTATTTCTAATCGATCAATCTTTGACAAAGTTGTCATTCTAAAAGACAACATCACATACTGGTTTGGGCTTTGTGAAATTACAAAGTAAGTTTAAGTCTACGATATTATCTAGAAGAGTCATAGGGTTTGAAAACAATCCTACAGGCAAGTCTGGAAATAATCGTAGAACTGATTCTCACTTTATGAAATTCCAAAATTATAAAATTGTGTGGAGGCAGAGAGGTCAGTTAGAAAGAAAGGTATATCAACCATATCAAGTTCAAATGAGAAGAAATCCATTCATACAACACACAAATGGTAATGCATATTAGAAATACAGACATAAATTTGTTGATTACTTCAATACATATTATCAACACATGATCAAGAAAATTTGGGTTCCCAATATAACTAACACTGAATGACCCAAAAAGGTATGGGTACCAAAATAAATAATTATTATGCATACAGGTACCAAAATTAAAAGAACGAGTTTGGTATCTTGATAGTGGATGCTCAAGGCACATGACAGGCAACAAGGCTCTTCTAACAGACTTTAAAGATAAAAATGGTCCAGGTGTTATCTTTGGAGATAACAAATCAGGCAAAACCAAACGATATGGCTCTATTAGAAAAAGGCAACTTCTTCATATGGATATCTTTGGACCTATTCAAAGAACCAGTCTTGGAGGTAAAAGATACTCACTGGTAATAGTAGATGACTATACTATATTTACATGGGTATTCTTTTTAAGCTCAAAGGACGACACAAGTACTCAACTAATCAGATTCTTTAAGGCATTGATGAATGAAAAGGGTGAAAAGATAAAATTTATAAGGAGTGATCATGACAGGGAGTTTGACTATTCTGGAGTAGATCAATTCTCTGAAAAAAAATGGTATTCAACATAATTTCTCAGCTCATCGAACTCCATAACAAAATGGAGTAGCTGAAAGGAAGAATCGAACATTAATTGAAGCAGGGAGACCTCTTCTAGTAGTAGGGAGACGTACTGAATATTTCTGGGCTGAAGCGGTTAGCAACTGCATGCTATACTCAGAATAAATCCTTAATTTACTCCACGATTAAGAAGACACCCTACGAGTTATGGAAAGGAAGAATGCCAAACATCAACTACTTGCATGCTTTTGGTTGTACATGTTATATTCTCAACAATGGCAAAAGATATCTAACCAAATTTCAGCCTAAGTCAGATGAAGGAATCTTTCTTGGATATTCTATGGAAAGTAATGCCTACAGAGTTTTCAACAAGAATACTCTGAAAGTAGAAGTGTTTATCCACATCATGTTTGATGAATCGGATGAAGGTGAATCAGGCAAGACATCTCAAAATGAAGAAATTTTGGAAGTACTGAATTCTACGATCAATGAAGATATGCCAGATCCTACGATCGTAGTACCAGATAAAGAAATGGTAGAGTCACAAAATCTAAATCCTGAAACCCTTCGAACCAGTGAAGATGCAGAACAAGAACCAAATCTTGAAGATCTTCAACAAGAAGGCATAAGAACTAAAATTCCATTCCGATCAAGTTGGGCAAGAGATCACACTCAAAATCTAATCATTGGAGATCCAAATGTACATGTTAGAACCAGATCAGCCACTCAGAATGAATGTTTCTATCTAAGCTTTCTCTCCTAAACCGAGCCAAAGAAAATTGAAGAAGCCTTAGAAGACTAAAGCTAGATTGAAGCCATGCAAGAAGAGTTAAATCAGTTCGAGAGAAGCTAAGTCTGGAGGCTAGTTCCAAGACCAAAAGACTATCCAGTTGTTGGTACAAAATGGGTCTTCAAAAATAAGATGGATGAAGCTGGTGTGATCACAAGGAATAAGGCAAGGCTAGTAGCAAAATATTATTCTAAAGAAGAAGGAATAGACTATGATGAGACCTTTGCACCTGCTGCAAGAATGGAAGCCATCATGATGTTCTTAGCCAATGCAGCCTTCATGAAATTCAATTTTTTTCAAATGGATGTCAAGAGTGCATTTCTCAATGGTGAAATTCAAGAAGAAGTTTATGTCGAACAACCACCAGGTTTTATCAATCCTACTTTTTCAAATTATGTCTTTAGACTTGATAAAGCACTTTATTTTTTAAAACAAGAGCATGATATGAAACACTCACTAATTATCTTATTAAAAATGGATTTACTAAAGGAAGAGTAGACACAACTCTATTTCTTAGGAAGCATAAGAACAAGATTCTATTTGTACAAATATATGTTGATGATATCATATTTGGCTCTACTGATGAAAAATATTGTGAGAGATTTGCTAAGTTAATGAAGAATAATTTTGAGATGAACATGATGGATGAGCTTAATTTCTTCATTGAACTTCAAGTCAAGCAATTTATAGAAGGAATTTTTATAACTCAAGCCAAGTACATCAAAGACCTTCTGAAGAAGTATGGATTAGAATCAGCCACCCCAATAAAAACTCCTATGGCGTCTGCTACCAAACTTGACAAAGATAAAAAAGGTAAAAGTATTAATATCAGTTAATACAGAAGTATGATTGGATTTCTCTTATATCTAACTGCTAGTAGACCAAATATTATGTTCTCAACTTGCATTTGTGCTAGATTTCAAGTTAATCCTAAGGAATCCCATCTAATATCTGTGAAAAGAATTTTTAGATATCTCAGGGGCACTCTATACCTGGGCTTGTGGTATGCCAACGAGTCTCCCTTTGATTTGATAGGATATTCAGATGCAAATTTTATAGGATACAAAATTGATAGGAAAAGCACTAGTGGGATATGTCAACTGCTAGGAAATAGACTTGTATCTTGGTTTAGAAAAAGCAGAACTCTGTATTAACTTCTACTGCTGAAGCTGAATATATCGCAGCTAGTTGCTGTTGTGCTCAAATCTTATAGATGAAGAATCAACTTGCTGATTATGGGTTTGATTTCAAGTCTATCCCCATATTTTGTGATAATATTAGTGCTATATCAATTACTCATAATCTTGTCATGCATTCTAAAACTAAACATATAGACATCGGATATCATTTTATCAGAGATCATGTTCAAAATGGAGATATTTTTTTGCATTTTATTTTAACTAATGATCAACTAGCAGATGTGTTCACTAAGTGAAATTCAGATAAGGCACACTTAGAAGGGAGGGGTTGAATAAGTGTAGGAACAAACTATGACCAATTTTTGAACTTAAAACAAACTACTGAATTCAGTCTACTATATTAAAGAATGCAGCTTGCTGAATAAATATGGCCTACTGTATTGAGTCTGATTTTAATGAAATAACTTGCTGAATTTATAACTTTGTAAAAATACATGGTGTTAATAAATTTTCTTAAGATAAAGAAAATATCCAAATTCTAATTATCAATATAATTAAATGACTTTTGTGGGAAATTAAAGTAAAGCAATTAATAAAATGAACACCAAGATTTTTTACGTGGTTCAACTATTACCCTCTATAATAATAGCCTAGTCCACATCCAATACCAACTAGTATTGGAGACTCACTTTATTTCTTTAAATCGACTCTTTTTACAAAATAGATTTTTTCAAATCTTGAATTACAATAATTTACTTGAGCATTTTTGCTCCTTGTGCACCAATGCACCCCTTAAGCACCTATACTTCTTTGAACCTGTTTGTAAAAAGTTCTTAAGCCACCCGGATTAAATTCTTTTAGACAACACTTAGTCTAAATAAAAAGATTACAAATATAGAGGTCTAATGATCAAAGCAAACAAACAATTTAATAATGCAAGGTTCAACTAATGTATGCAATGATCAAAGAGTAAAGAGATATCACCAATTTAGAGCTCATGAAAACTTGCTAAAAATAATATGAATATAGTTGCACATCAGCTTGTATAATTGCACCAGAAATAATAGAATAATTTTTCAAGTATGATAGTGCAAAATTAATTCGTGTGTACTATTTTAAAACTGATATCTCAATTGATTTTATAGCCCAAATAAAATATTACCGTTGACAACAGATATTTTGTCAAGATAAATAACGTTCCAAAAAAATATCATTTCCAGTAGGAATAATTCAAAGATATAAAACCGTGTATTTCTCAAGATAGTTCCTTTATCTGATTGACTTCTTCAAACAAAATATATTAAAGTGATTTGGATAAATGAAAGTTCCGCACCACTTGCCACAAATCACTTAATGCCAGTTCCGTAATAAACACTTCAAGTTTTAACCAAGATATTTAAAACTTTCAGGGTAATCATTATCTTAGATTTCTAAGATTTATGCACTTCAAAAGAGATATATTTCTACACTGCCACACGTAACATGCATATTAATTTAATCCATTAGGATTCTTTCAAATATTTATGTGATAACAAGTAAACTTGGTGTATATATATATACACGGTCCGAATCTTAAGTTCACCCCTTATCCAACTCACTCGAACTCATCCCTCCTTTAGCGACGGACCCGGCGATTGTTCGGTCATACAACCGTCGTCTATACTTTTAACGACGCTATATGTTATCCGTCGCTAAAAGTATAATCTTAAGTTCACCCCTTATCCAACTTACTCGAACTCATCCCTCCTTTAGCGACGGACCCGGCGATTGTTCGGTCATACAACCGTCGTCTATACTTTTAACGACGCTATATGTTATCCGTCGCTAAAAGTATAGACAATAGTTGTATGACCGAACCGTAACCGGGTCTGTCGCTAAAGAAGGGTGAACTCGGGTGAGTTAGATAAATGGTGAGCTTAAAATACTCACACACTCTCTCTCTATATATACCCATAAAAAATCCTTACACGTATATCATGTAAAATTCAATTTAGGAAAATTCTTAGATAATAAAGTGATAACTTTTAGCGATTTTATCAAACATAACAAAATCAATATATTTGCTAACAAATTAAATTCTGTAAATTACGAAACATTAACATGCATAAAATACTTATCATATTAAATGCACATAAAATGTCCTAGAGTCTTGAATTGAAAAATCAAATATTTATAATGACCTTACATAAAATCTTAGGACACAAATGTCTTACAAGTCTTGATCAAATCATCAATAATCCTTTTATCAATTTTCTAAAATTTCACAATAAATAATTTAGTACAAAAACTCAAGTCTTCATCAAAACAAAATGTTAGAATGTTAACAAGTCAACATTCTCCCCCTTTTTTATGACAACAACAAAAATTATTGCTCCCCCTAAATCCATGCATATATAAAAACCAAATTTCAAGACATAAATAAAGTCTAATTACCCATCATGCCTTTTATTTAGGCATCCATAACTTGAACAAATATATTAGTTTCAACAAATACTAGACAATCAAAACCATTCAATAACCAATTATCTGAAAGTTTTATCAAAAGGTTTGGCGCAGTGCAGGTGTAGAGATCATTGTCTTTAAAATAAACATAACAGAAATTTTTAAAAAATAGTCTTAACATAACAGCAACATAATCAGCAAATCAGAAGTCCACCCCAATGCCAGAAGTCCATCGCCAGAAAAAGTCAGAAGTCCATAATGTGTGTCCCCCTTTCTCATCATCCAAAAAGATTGTCAATCAATATCTTTAACATATGCCCTGTTAGGAGTACGACGAGTGAAATATGGACGATGAAGAATGCGATGAAGTCGTTCTTCTAAAGACAAAGTATCAGCAAAATGAGGGGGACGAGGAATAAAAGTAGCATTGGGAAGGGGAAGGTCCATAAAATCACCAACATATTCGGCCATCCAATTGTATCAAGGCCATTCAGGAATTGGTGAATGCATCCTTTGAAAATACAATTTCTGGCCAACGTCATTAAACCTTGTTGCCTTAAAATCAGCAAACTCACCAAGTTGATAACTGGAAAACTTCATTTCTTGACTTAGATGGCATGAATTCCTTTTAATCTTTTGTTGTAGGGCTTCAACCATTGCCACTATCTGTAATTCAAAACCAGCCTGTAGATCAATAAATTCATCTTCCATTCGAGAAAAGTACTGCTGTAAATCATCAGCCCGTATGAGCAGCTTACCTTTCTCTAAAACACTAAGTCTATGTTTGATATCAACAATATTAGTTCGCATAGTTTCTTAGTTTCAAAGAATATGAGTCAGTAAATTTATCACTTCACGAGATGAAACAGAAGAATTTGGTAGAGTGGATGATGATGGATTATCAGATGGTAAATCAGAAGAAACAGAAATATGTGGTAAAGGATCTAGGACAATCCGAATAAACACACCATTCTCAAAGGCAATATGATATTGTTTTAGATTTGCAGAATCAACAAATTCATTATGTGACAACAATTTCATCATCAAAAGGAATTTTAAAATGTTGAAATACTTGGGTTAGAAAATAACCATAAGGAAGAGACTTCTTGGATTGACGAATACAACTAAGCATGTGAGACAACATCATGAGCGAAAAATTAAAAGAGACACCCTTAAGAATCATTACCACAACCACTAAATCTTGATGCGTGAAATCTGCACCACCACCAATTCGGGAAAATAGATTGTAGCATATCATTTTGTGCAAAACACAAGCGGCTGGACAAACATCAACTATTTTTGGGGTAAACAGAGAAGACAAAGTATGATTATCCATAACAATTTGGAGTTATTCAAGAGGTGAAAAAGGGATATTTGCAGCACCCTTCAAAGTAAAAGGGCATGGACCAGTAGAAGAAATATTAAGAATACTCCTAAAATTAACAACAGTGAAAAACATAGATTTTCCCTTAACAAAAGATGTATAACAATCACCGTTACACTCAAGATTTGTGTAAAATTGTTGGACCAAACAAGGATAAACTTTTGTAGGGGGGAATAGCATAGCAGATATACCACAAGAATCAAAAAGTTTTTCCATAGAGGAATTTTTAAAATAAAACAAATCCATAATTTTTTCATAGACAAACTGTTTTGTAGCAATCGAAGTTTTAAAACATGCTTCAAAACTTTGACCTCTAAAGAAGTTATCTGGCATATTAGAGAAAGAAGAAACAGAGTTTACCAGAGCTGAAGGAGATTCAGGTTGAGATGAAGGATGTTTGATGTCTAAGGACTGTTTCACCTTCTCATGGGGAGTCGATTTAGAAAACTTTAAGAACGAAAAACTTGAATCTAACCCATCTGAAAGAGTGGTGTCATCAGATGATACATGCACATACACCTGTCTTTTTTTCTTTTGCTATCGAACTGTATATGGTGATCGATTCTGTTTACCGTCGTTGAGAGAGATACTAGAGTAACTCTTACTGGCTCGAGTCTTCATTCTCAGTAGAGATTCGAAAGCGTTAGCACGGTGAGAGAAAAAGGGTTTTCTTATTTATGTTTGATAAAGAGAGAGAAGAAGGTTTAATAGAGAAGAGTTGGAAACCGAAAAGATGTCTTGAGAAGTCAAAACTCTTCAGCTCATATCTTTTCAAATCTCAAAGAAAATCACTAAAGACTGTTCAAAGATACGATAAGATAATACCATGAATTGAGCCAAATTTTCACAGTAGTAAATAGCCGCCAGTATCATTAGATTCATGAACAGATAATGAATATCAAACAGATGTATTCTAATAACATGCAGATATGCTATAGGTTCAAAATATTTTATGCATGAAATATTTTAGTACGTGAACACTATTTATATCATACACATTTCAAGTTCTCTCTTTAAAATATAAAACCTTTCTTCATTTAAGGTTTAATAAAAATATCATCTAATTATTTTTCTGTAGGAATAAAAATTAATTTAATTAAACCTTTTGAAACATTATCCCTTAAAAATGATGTCTAACCTCTATATGTTTTGTACGTGAATGCAAAACAGGATTTTTTGATATATCAATAGTGCTAGAATTAACACAATAAATAGGCACACTATCACATAAAATATCAAAAACACATAAAGTTTGTCTCATCCATAATATTTGAGAGAAACAACTCCCTGCAGCTAGATATTCACCCTCATTCGTTGATAAAGCGATTGAAGTTTACTTTTTACTATGCCACGTCACAAGACTATGACCCAAAAATATGCAAACACCACTGGTACTTTTTCTATCAATTTGACATCCTGCATAGTCAACATCTGAATAGCCCGTTAGTTCAAAGTGATTACAAATTGGATAAAATAATCCCAAATTAATAGTACCACTTAAATATTTAAAAATCCTTTTGACAGCTTGTAAGTGGGATTCCTTAGGTTTTGCTTGAAACCGTGCACAAAAACATACACTATACATTATATCAGGTCTAGATGCAGTTAAATATAATAGAAAGTCAATCATACCTTGATATTTGGTCAATTCTACATCTATACCTTTTTTCATCAGACGTGAGCTTTATTGATGTACTCATGGGTGTAGCATTTGAATTAGATCCTTTAAATCCAAATCTTTTGAGTAACTCTTTTGTGTATTTGGTTTGATGGATATAGATACCCTCTTTTTTTTGCTTGATTTGGAGTCCCAAAAAGTAATTAAGTTCTCCCATTAAGCTCATGTCAAACTCTTTATGCATACACTTTGAAAACCACTCACAAAGAAAATCATTAGTATCACCAAATATTATATCATCTACATATATTTGAACAATAATAATATCTTTATTTGCATGCTTAATAAATAATGTAGAATCAATTTTACCTCTAGTAAAATCATTTAAAAGTATATACTTACTCAACCTCTCGTACTAAGCCTTGGAGCTTGTTTGAGACCATAGAGAGCTTTCTTTAACTTATAAATATGATTTGGATACTTCTCATGTTCAAATCCAGGAGGCTGTTTTACATATACCTCTTCATTGATGTATCCGTTGAGGAAGGCGTTTTTCACGTCCATTTGATAAAACTTGAATTTCTTATACCAAGCAAATGCTAACAAGATTCGGATAGACTCTAGCCTTGCAACTAGGGCAAAAGTTTCTTCGTAGTCGATCCCATCTTGTTGATTGTATCCTTAAGCTACTAACCTAGCTTTGTTGCGAGTGATTGTTTCATGCTCATCAAGCTTATTCTTAAATACCCATTTTGTTCCAATGATGGAGGCACCTTCAGGAGGGGGCATAAGTTCCCAGACTTGGCATCGTTCAAATTTTTGAAGTTCCTCTTGCATTGCCACTAACCAACTTTCATCAAGAATAGCTTCCTTAGCATTCTTTGGCTCGACTTGTGATAAAAATGCAGAGAATGCACATTGATTTTGCAAGCCTCTCCGTGTAGTGATTCCTTTATTTATATCTCTAATAATATTTTTCGGTAGATGATTCTTGAGATATCTTACAGTCTTTGACATTTGGACATCATGTATTACCTCTTCTTGTTGGGGGAAATCTTTTTCAAGCACTTGTGTTGTTTCTAGTTCCACTTCTTGCGAGTTATCCAATTCAGCTTACTGAATTCGTTCATTCGGCTTACTGAATAGACCTTTCCGGTTTGTTGGATTTACTGAAATCTCCAAATTTCCTTCATCCTCATCTCTTTCTTTTGGAAGATCATTTTTAGTCTCATTAAATGTAATAGGAACTGATTCTTTAACACATAGTTTGTTAATATTAAATACACGATATGCCTTGTTATTTTGTGAATAACCAATGAAAATTCCTTCATAAGATTTAGCATCAAATTTTCCCAAGTTATCACTAGTATTTAGAATAAAATATTTAGACCCAAAAACTTTGAAATAACTTATGTTAGGAATCTTATTATTTAAGAGTTCATAAGGACTTTTTAAAATAATTGGACAAATAAGTACTCTATTCAAAATATAACATGAGGTATTTACAGCTTCGACCCAAAACTTTTTAGAAAGTTTACTTTCTTGTAGCAAAGTTCTAGCTGTCTCTTATAACGTTCTATTCTTTCTTTCCATTAGTCAATTTTGTTGAGGGGTTCTTGAGGCTGAAAATTCATGGCTAATTCCTTTTTTATCACAAAATATTATAAAGTCTTTTTGAAATTCAGTACCATGATCACTTCTTATCTTTATAAGTTTGAGACTATATTTTGTTTCCAAATTTCTTATCAATTTATCAAATTCTTTAAATGTTTCATCTTTAGTTCTCAAAAACAAAATCATCAACTATTACATATGCATAAAATTTACCATTAATACTAACATGTCTTTCTGGTCCAAATAAGTCAAGATGAAGTAATTTCAAAGGTGAAGAAGTTGATACCATGTTCTTTGTCGTAAATGATGTTCTAACTTGTTTCCCGAGTTGACAAGGAACATATATTCCTTTCTTTTCATACTTTATTTTTGGCAATCCTTTGACGAGATTCTTTGAGGATAATTTCTTGATTAAATCCATGTGAACATGTCCCATCCTCTTATGCCATAAGTTAGCCTCATCTTGTACAGATGCAAGACATAGTTCTTCATTTTGTTGCTCAAAATCAAGAGTATATATATTTTCTTCCCTTTGTGCAACTAGAGTAGTATTGTTAGTACCATGAAAAATTGTACATTTTTCTTTTTCAAAAATTACTTGATGACCATTATCCATAAATTGACTAACACTTATAAGATTAAATTCAGGTCCACTAACAAGATGTACATTATCAATATTGACCTTACCAATACCAATTTTACCTTTTCTAATAATTTCGCAAGTCCTATTATCTCCAAATGTAACCGTTCCATTTTTCTTCTTGATTTTCAACTCCACGAACTTTGATTTGTCACCAGTTATGTGACGAGAGCATCCACTATTAAGAATCTAATTTTGAGATGGAACCCTTACCTTGAGACATACCTGTCAAGAAAAGATAATTCATCCTTTTGGTACCCACATCTTGTTGGGTCCTTTAATGTTAGTTACACGTAAATCATCCTTTTTAACTCATACCTTTTTAATCTTGTTTTTCTTAAAACAATTTACGTCCAAGTGACCTTTAATACCACAGTTTCTACATGTTGTGAAAGGAGAACAATAATTCAATCTAAAACGTGATTTTAATTTTAACATTTTCATATTTCCCTTTTTATGCATAGGATTATAACCAATTCACTGTCTTTCAAAACTAGGTCTTTGTTTACCCAATATGACATTTAAGTTTTCTTCTCCTTGAACGAATTTAGCAAGAGATAATTTTAATGAATCTATTTCCTTTTGAAGTTCATTAGTAGGAATAGTTTTAGAAAGAGATCATCACTAAATGCATCAATACATACATCTCTCATTTTTAGTTCATTAGTCAATTTTTGAACTTCATTATTCAAATGATTTACCTTATTGAAAAGAATTTTGTTATAATTATCTAGATAATCATTTTTAGCAATCAAAATCTTTTCTTCTTTACATGAAGACTCTTTTTCAATATCTTTCTTTTCATCTATCAAATAATCAACCTCACTCATTAATGTATTTACCAAGTCTTTCAAATATGCATTCTTTTCTTTTAATTTTTCATTTTCTTATTTCAAGGAATTAAACTCATAAATAGATACCTCGTTTGATTCACCTTCTATTCCCATGAAGCATACTTGAGCTATTTCATCCTTGGCATCGACCTCAACTTCAGACTCCTCTTCATCACTCCAAGTGACAAGTGTTTTGTTTCTTTTATTATCCTTGAAGCTCATTTTTCCTTTGTTCTTTAGTTGAAAGCAGTCGTTCTTGAAGTGCCCTGGATTTCCGCATTCAAAACATGTCTCCTAAGTTTGCTTTCCTTTGAATTTATTTGTGTTAAAATTATTTTTCCTTTTGTTCTTCCTTTGTAGTAGTCCTTTTAGTCTTCTTGACATCATGGCTATCTCTTCGTTCGAGTCATCATCAAGCTCTTCTTCATTTCTTGCATTAAGAGCTAAAACTTTTCTCCTACGATTTTCCTCCTCCTCATCATATCTCTTCAATTGATGTTCATATTCCTCAAGTTCACCGAAAAGAGTTATGTATCCATAGTAGTAGAATCTTGAAGAGTGGTAATTTTAGAAGTAAACCTCTTGGGCATAGCCCGAAGTAACTTACGATTAATCTCACTTTGTGGAATGGATTTGTCAAGTAGCTTTAAAGAATTTAGAAGAACTAGGAACCTTGCTTGAGCCATCTTTATAGTTTCTTCTTTCTCAAGTTTGAACATTTCATAGTCATGCATGAGCATGCTTAGTTTGACTTCTCGAAACCTTGGATGTACCTTCATGGCTCACCACTAGAGTATCCCAAATTTCTTTAGCTGTGTTGCATGAGGAAACTTTGTCAATCTCGAATTGTACCATGCCGCTAAGTAATGTGTTCATAGCCCTTGAATCACAGGAAACCATAAAAGTCTCAGTTAAATCCATTTCTAGCAAAGTCTTTAGAGTACCATCATCTTTCCTTGGAATAACCGGTCCATTCTTCACGACCCACCATTCCTAAGGATCTCTTTTAAGATAGATCCTCATTCGGAACTTCCAGAAGTTGTAGTTTTCTGTTCCATGCAGCAGATGAGGTCTATTAGTTGATTGACCTTCTTGATTGTTGTTCCCGAACTGTGCCATATTAGAATCTTTCCCTACAAGTCACCTTTAAGACCAAGATAAGTAGAGCCAAGCTTTGATACCAAATTAAATTCAGATAAGGCACATTTAGAAGGGGGGTTGAATAAATGTGGGAACAACTATGACCAATTTTTAAACTTAAAACAAACTACTGAATTTAGTCTACTATATTAAAGAATGCATCTTGCTGAATAAATATGGCATACTGTATTGAGTTTGATTTTAATGAAAATAACTTGCTGAATTTATAACTTTGTAAAAATACTTGGTGTTAATAAATTTTCTTAAGATAAAGAAAATATCCAAATTTTAATTATCAATATAATTAAATAACTTTTGTGGGAAATTAAAGTAAAGCAATTAATAAAATGAACACCAAGATTTTTTACGTGGTTTAGCTATTACGCTCTAATAATAATAGCCTAGTCCACATCCAATACCAACTAGTATTGGAGACTCACTTTATTTCTTTAAATCGACTCTTTTTACAAAATAGATTCTTTCAAATCTTGAATTACAATAATTCACTTGAGCACTTTTGCTCCTTGTGCACCAATGCACTCCTTAAGCACTTATGCTTCCTTGACCCTGTTTGTAAAAAATTCTTAATCCACCTGGATTAAATTCCTTTAGACAAAGCTTAGTCTCAACAAAAAGATTAAAAATATAGAGATCTAATGATCAAAGCAAATAAACAATTTAACAATGCAAGGCTTAACTAATGTATGTAATGATCAAAGAGTAAAGAGATATCACCAATTTAGAGCTCACGAAAACTTGCTGAAAATAATATGAATATAGTTGAACAACAGCTAGCATAATTGCACCAGAAATAATATAATGATTTTTCAAGTATGATAGTGCAAAATTAATTCGTGTGTATTATTTTAAAACTGATATCTCAATTGATTTTATAGCCCAAATAACATATTACCGTTGCCAACAAATATTTTCTCAAAATAAGTAACGTTCTAAAAAAAATATCATTTCCATTAGGAACAATCCAAAGATATAATACCGTGTATTTCTCAAGATAATTCCTTTATCTGTTTGACTTCTTCAAACAAAATATATTAAAGTGATTTGGATAAATGAAAGTTCCGCACCAATTGCCACAAATCACTTAATGTCAGTTCTGTAATAAACACTTCAAGTTTTAACCAAGATATTTAAAACTTTCAGGGTAATCATTATCTTAGATTTCCAAGATTTATGCACTTCAAAAGAGATATATTTTTACACTGCCACGCGCAACATGCATATTAATCTAACCCATTAGGATTCTTTCAGATATTTATGTGATAGCAATTAAACATGATATATATATATATATATATATATATATATATATATATATATATATATATATATATATATATATATATATATATATATATATTTACCCATAAAAAATCCTTACACATATATCATGTAAAATTCAATTTAGGAAAATTCTTAGATAATAAAGTGATAACTTTTCGTGATTTTATCAAACATAACAAAATCAATATATTTGCTAACAAATTGAATTCTATAAATTACGGAACATTAGCATGCATAAAATACTTATCATATTAAATGCACATAAAATGTCTTAGAGCCTTGAATTGAAAAATCAAATATTTACAATGACCTTACATAAAATCTTAGGACACAAATGTCTTCCAAGTCTTGATCAAATCATCAATAATCTTTTTATCAATCTTCTGAAATTTCACAATAAACAATTTAGTACAAAAACTCAAGGCATCATCAAAACAACAAGGTTAGAATATTAACAAGTCAACACTAAGCCTCTTGATGAATCTTGATTCAATAAATTAATAAGCGAGTTAAGTATGCTAAACCTGCATCCATGATATCATGTTTCTAAATAACTTTGCTTAGTGCAGTAAAGAGATTTTTAACACCACAGTTGATCGTAGAAGGAGCGTGCCCCTCACAGTCAAGCAAGCAAGTGAAAGATATAGTCCTATCTACTAACTTCAACACAGCAGAACTAAAGCGACGTGAAAAATACCATATCATGACACGTGCCCCACTTAACTCATCTGAGAGGGAAATAACATGCAATAATTTCAAATTCGTTTTTGACCTTTATTCTTCCATTCTGAGATCGAAAGCTCAAAATTTTTCAAAGCTCTAAAACTCTCTAACCCTAGCCCTCAAACATTCTCCTTAGTGACTCTTCCCGAACTTTGAACATGCTTCAGTTCTTTTCTTCCTCCCTGATGACTTCCAGTCTGATTGTTGTTTTTGTTGTTGTTGTTGTTGCTATTATCCTACTTCCTCTTTCCCAAGTTGCTTCCTCCACTACTTTCTTTTCCATTGTTCTTGTTCTTCTTCTCTTTGTTATATTGGCTCAAAGCCTCACTACCTACTTTCTTAATGATGGCCTTCTCTAACAGCGTGGCAAATGAGTCAATTTGGAGAACTGATACCTTGTTGAACAACCACAGTTTTAGTCCTAATTTGAAACGTCGGGCTTTCCACTCTTCGGTATCCACTTGATGTGTTATAAATCTTGTGAGCTAGTTAAAGTTGGCCGCGTACTGCGCCACCATCATTTCCCCTTATTTTAATTCTAAGAACTTCACCTCCATCTTATTCTTTATGCTCTTTGGAAAGTAATTTTCGAATAACAATGTTTTGAACCTTTCCTAGGTTATTACTCCTGCTCCCGCTCTCTGCTGATTAACTTCCCACCAGTAATTTGCTTCCCCTTCATCATGTACGTAGCGAACGTAGTCTTCTGATCTTCACCCACACGAGTGATGGTGAATGCCTTTTCCATCTCCTTAATTCAAGTTTGTGCCTTGATAGGGTTAGTAGTCCCTCTAAATTCTGGAGGTTTTACACTTTTAAAGTCTTTGAAGTTCGTTACAGGTACCGCTTGGGGATTGGGGTGAACGGGTTCATTGTTCCTTCCCCAATGGGCTTCTCTTAGTAGGTCTCTACTAAACATTGTATGGGATCTGCTTGGTTCCTTACATCATTGACCGATTCTTTTGGGGCTGCTAATCTACGCCTGAGCGACATTTTTTGCATCATAAAATTTCATTTTTTATTATCTAATTATATTCTTTAAATGGTTCTTTAATGTAAAAGAAATTTTTTATAACACGTTTTTGAAATAAAAACATTTATATTCATATACCAAATCATTACATCAATATAATCATTTCCTAGCATACTTCTATAAATGTCAACATTTATCCCTTAATATCACAAAAGATGAGAAAATCCTGACATACATAAACTATCCCATAACTCACACAAAAGATTGGGAATGCACAATAATACATACGCAACATAACAATACTAATGGGCATCTAATTGACAAGCTATCCCAACATCCCACGCTCCACTGCGCTCTTCTACTCAACCTGTCCAATGTGTGCCATCAAATCCCTACTCATGGTATATCGGGTTTGTCCTTGCTCTGCCGGATAATGGTATACACCATCAATCCATTTATCCATAGCCGTGCGAAAAGCGTAGCCCATCTTGTTCATCTTTCTCTTCTTGCATCTTACTTCATCTTCTAAGTTTTCGGCCCTATCATTTGCTTTCTCCCACTTCCCTCGAAGTGGATTCTCTCCATCACCTCTAGCTCAAGCTGTGTGCAAAGAGCCTCTTTCTCAGCTTTCTCGCTCAACTCCCTCTGTTCGGATTGTTCTAACTTTCCCACCAGCTCTACATTTCTGGACAACAAACGGTGAAAGAGGGTCCCTAATTGTGTTACTGTTTCCTTGCGATATGTAATTTCTACCTCCATCTACTGCATCTTAAGCTGGCTCTCATGAGCCTCAGTTTTTAGATTCTGCATCTCAGTCTGATTCTTCTGAGCCTCAACATCTAGCTCCTCAACTCTGCATCCTAACTCAAGAATCTGCTCCTCGTACTCACCTAGCATATGATCCTCGAATGTGGTCTCATCGGGATCTTCTGTGGGCTCATCCTCCATGGGTTCCTCCTCGAAATCCAACTCCATCTCCTCGTCGTCCTCATCATCGACAGGGGCCATTGCTAAAATGGACTCAGCTACCAACGGTGACTCGAATACCATGTGTATGTCACGTGAATCCTCCTTTACCACCCTACTAGATCCTCCCATATCTGTCATCCTACAACCACAACATAAGACAACAAACAAAAACTCCATTAGAATGTCAAATAAAACATAAATTCATTATATGGAATGAAAATATATTTCATAATGCCACTAACTCTCTAAGAAAACTCCACATGAGTTTTATCTCTTTCTATTCTCTAAGTTCTTTTAATGTTATAGTCTAAGGATTCTCGCCCCTAAGGTTTATAACCTAAGGCTTTGATACCAACCTGTGACGCTCCCAAATTTAGATACATGTACCTCAAATCTGGTGCTCACGTTCTAATTCTAATAACAAACTAAGGTCTCACACAACGAAAATAATAGAATAATTTATATTGATTTAATATAAATATTCTTGCCCAAGTCTCGTAACCGTTACTAAAACATCACATAAATAAGTTTAAGACATAACTTAATACATAAATCATAATTAAATCTTATTACATAACTATAATTAAATCTTAAAACAACTTAATAGGTAATTTCTTCTTATAGAAGAACAAGGCTACGTCGTAGCCTTGCCTTTGTCCTTATCCTTTCCTGAGGGTCCGCACTGTTATGCCTTAACTAAAATATTTAAGGAAACAAGGATGAGAAATAATTTGTCCAACAAGTGATATAGCAATAAAGGTAGACAGTTATGGTGATAAGTTCATAATATCAAGAATATAATGATAAAGAATAGCTTAGGAAATTAAGGAATAATGTCACAAGCAAAGAAATATCAATAACTCCAAATCTATCCTTTGAATTTTAAATAATGAGTTATTATAGACCAAAGGATTTTTAAAAGATTTCAAAGGTTCCAACACTGAATAGTCATTATGGACTAATAACTTCTGCTAGAATTAACAGTATTACACTGATAATCCAATATAAACAAGTATAATAGGTGATCAGCCCAAAATACCCTACATTATGCATAACATTTAAACATATTGTTTGTGCACACGTCGATTTCCTGACAATATAAAATTTCCCCTTTTAAGAGGGTTGTTCATCTCAATAGATTTATAAGATTCCGCAACAAAGCAATTGGGTTGGATAGCTTTCTAAATTCATAGATACTAGTCTATCCGAATCAAATGGTGACGCCTTTCTCAACACACTTAGGAATAATTTATAAGTTCTAGACTGGCAATATGATTCAAAAATATAATAGCGAAATCAAACTAAGCTTTTAAGTATGAATGATAATTTTTGAGAATTTAGATATCACAAGAATGATTCGCTCAAACATATAGTTGATATAACAATAATCATTAACTTGCACAATAATAAGAGTAAGGTTCAAGTACTTACTTTTCATGTTGATTATCAACTTATAGCTTAATATCACCTCAATGCTCTATATTATCCTATTTAAGTATGTATAAATATACATTAGTCACACACACTTGACAAATATATTAACATCCTCATAAGTTTAACATATACTTTCCTATCTATGTGTTTGATACATATTTAAAACTCATAGATGCATAACCTACATACAACTTGTCAAATCTTGGTTCTATATGGTCACTACATACTTGTATACTTAAAACATTACTTTAAGTCACACAATATAGCTTAAGGCATTCATACATATATGTTAAGGAATTTTTAAACTAGGTTTGGTCTCTTTTATTCACCTTCAAACAAATAATAGCTTTAATTGAAAATTTTCCATTTTACGAAGTTAAGGGAGTACATTACTTCACAGACTAATCATATTACCCATTAGACCACATAATAATGCTAAACAACCTCTAATACACATGCTTGCATGTATTTGAATCATGTATTCCAAGTTAACATAGCTTTACTCTTGATTTAAACCATATTGAATTGTTTACATCATTGCATTTGCCTTAGAAAGTTTTATTTAAAACATTACACAATATAGCTACAAACACAACTAACATTAATTAGTTTAAGTTTTTGTTTTATTTAACTTTACCATCTTCAGCCCTACGCTTGAATACACTAACCACATAGCACCAAACTAGAATTTATATGATATAAGTTTAAGTTTAAGTCTAAGTTTAAGGTTCTTATAACCTATCAATTCACAACTTGCATTTCAAATACGTGATTACAACTGGTGGTACACATTTGTACATGTTTAAAGATTTTTACATTTATTAGATTAGGTTGGGTTAGTATCTTCTTAAACTAAACAAGCAAATGAACATTTCAGTCCACTCTTCCAGTACCTCATCGGGGCAAGGTTTTGTACTGAACAAATCCCGCCGGGGCAGAGATTTTGAATTGGGAAACTCCTCCGGGGCGGAGAAGCCCAGACTCGACAACTGCTCTCTGTTTCTTCATAACAGTTGCGACCCAATACTCCTAAAACCACATATAAACGACAATTTAAGCATACCAATTTTATATAAACTCCACAAACTTACTACCAAGCATATATAGCACGATTCTAACGACTTAAACCAAATAAACAACCAATTTAAAGACTCTAATTCAAAGTTCATGCCATTTTTCCATAGTTTAACATGTTTAGCTATTTTCTTCACTACAAATTCGTTTCTTAACCAAATTAATCTATTTGGCGTTCGTTGGTTTCGTATTCAACCATATTAACAATATCTAGCAACAATTTACAGATAGCAACAAGCTTTAATCATCAATTTTTGAATCAAATAACAAGTATTCATGCAATATTTCTGATAACATATAAACTTGAAATCAAGCACATGTATATAAATATTACCTTCTTGAATGCTTGAAATTGCTAACTATTGCTCCTCCAACCTCTGATTACTCCTAAATTCCTCAGTCACTCACTCTCTATATGAACTAAAATCTCAGAAACTTAGCAACATGACTGAGAAGGGGAATGTCTCCATTTATAGAGAAATCATGGACCAATTGCCGATTTTTGCTCAATGAATCAAACCAATGATATAAAGAAGAAGCCATTGGATTAAGGAAATTTGGTGAAAAGGAGTTCATTGTTTCTATACCAACCATTCCCCATTTCATCATTTGAATGAACCAAGTTTTGACAATGCAGGGAAATAGGCTTAGGCCAATGGCATATATACGTGATAAAGGAAGAGATGGGACTATGCATATGTGACAACTCCTTTTAAAACTCAGCATTTGCAAAATGGCACTAGCATACTTAGGTTTTTTTTTTGGACTCATAAATATAATTTTAAGGAGTTAATATTATTACCTTGTGGTATGTTATGGGTACATAAACACATAATCATATAATCTATGTATATTGGGTTAGTCCAAATAATATTTTAATTGAGTTAGAATATAATTTAGTTGGGTATTCCTAACTCATTATTTCCCATAAACTTTATTATCCCAAATACACATAACTTATGGAAATAAATATTTAATAGTAAATATATATTTACTTAAATTTATTTTCTCCTATACATTGAAAATACCCATGTAATTTAATTTATCATGCACCATAATGTTACATAAGCTTCTTTATGCAACTTAGTAAATTATATATTTCAACTTACTTTTACCATATAGTCTTATACATTAATTATTCCCATCATTTTATTATTCTTGATATTCCACCTTATGTTTTACACATTGTAAGACCTCAAATTTTATGAAATAAAAGTATTCAATTTTTCTTATAATTATTATTATATTCAGTAAATGAAAAAAATTGATAAAAGGTTAAAGTTAAGGGTGATATGTGAAAATTTTATAAAGTAAGCAAGTTGATATAAAATATTTGTTGTATCGGGGAATATTCGTACGACGGCGTAATCATTGTTAGACCTCACAACGGAATAACCGTCGGATATAGAAAGTGATAGAAATAACCTTTTTATAAAAATAACGGTAAAACTTTTACCGTTAAACTATTGAAATACCCGGTGATAAAAGTACAGTAATACGTGTTGTTCCACAGTAGTATGCGGTATTGCATAGTAGCACACGGTAGTTCACAGTATCTCTGATTATTGATACTTACGTAAGAAGTCACTCAATGTTTGACTCAATAATTGCTACAGTAAAAATTGCACAGTCTTTCATATTATTGATGCAATAGTTGCTACAGTAATAATTGAATAATATTTTATATTATTGCCTCAATAATTGTCACAGTAACAATTGAATAGTACTTCTCATTATTAAATTAATAATTATCACCCATATTATTGAAATGATATTATTAGATAGCATTATTGACAAGGTCTAAAAAATTCTGTCGAAGAAAGGGGTTAGATTATATAATTGCGCGCCAATAAGGATAAATCTTTTTCGAAAAGCCACCTCTTTCTTGGGAACGATCTAGTTGTCAGTATTATGAATCTATAATATTAATTAGGAATAATTATTGAAGGATTGAAGAGTTGTAAATAATTGATGAATAAAAATTATGGATAAATATAACAAATAAATATGTGTTCAATTTTAATATAAATTTTAATATAAATTGAAGAATCTTAGCATGAAACATTTGTTGAAAGTTTGGCATATTATTTTCTCCGATAAAATATTCGTTCAAATATGTTATTATAATAATATAATGTGATAATATAATAGTATAATTTTTTATAATTTAAATAGTAATATTATTATAATAATATATAATTTTTAGCATGTGAATAAAAGTGGAGTGAATGTTATCATTTTGGTTTTGAATTTTTTTTTCAAAACCACTTCCGTGCACTTCTGCACATTTTTTTTCTTTTGGTGGCTTATGCCTGCAAAGTATTTTTGTATTCATTTGGTGGGCCTCACCCATAAGAAATGGGAGTAGGTTAGGTAAGAGAGAAAGAAAGAAAGAAAGGCGGATGTTTTCTCCTGAATGAATTCTTTTCTTCCAAATTGGTGGGCCTCACTTATTAGAAAATGAGAAGTTAGGCTTATGCATAATGTTAGGCGGAGAAAAAAAGTTTGGCAGAGAAGAAAAAGGAGAAAGGTAAGGCACTCTGTTTATTTTTTTTCCTCTCTGTGTTGCACTATAAAAGGGGAGGTAACCCTCCATCCTAAACATACCAAAATTAGAAAATTCTTTCTCTATAATATTGAGCGTATTTCTTGTGAGTATAAGGATATTTTAAGTGTTGATAACAGTGCAAAATTTCCTCAACATAATCTCCGTTATTCCAGTTAGAACTACTTTCCTATTAAGGTAAAGGAAATTATTTTTCTCGTAAAAGATATTATTTTTCTTTTAAAGGATGTTGTTTTCTTTCAATACTCGTAAGGGGTATCATTTTCTTTCATACTCCATATTATGTAATATTATTATAATAATATATAATTTTTAGCATGTGAATAAAAGTGGAGTGAATGTTATCATTTTGATTTTGAATTTTTTTTTCAAAACCACTTCCGTGCACTTCTGCACATTTTTTTTCTTTTGGTGGCTTATGCCTGCAAAGTATTTTTGTATTCATTTGGTGGGCCTCACCCATAAGAAATGGGAGGAGGTTAGGCAAGAGAGAAAGAAAGAAAGAAAGAAAGAAAGGCGGATGTTTTCTCCTGCAATGAATTCTTTTCTTCCAAATTGGTGGGCCTCACTTATTAGAAAATGAGAAGTTAGGCTTATGCATAATGTTAGGCGGAGAAAAAAAGTTTGGCAGAGAAGAAAAAGGAGAAAGGTAAGGCACTCTGTTTGTTTTTTTTCCTCTCTGTGTTGCACTATAAAAGGGGAGGTAACCCTCCATCCTAAACATACCAAAATTAGAAAATTATTTCTCTATAATATTGAGCGTATTTCTTGTGAGTATAAGGATATTTTAAGTGTTGATAACAGTGCAAAATTTCCTCAACATAATCTCCGTTATTCCAGTTAGAACTACTTTCCTATTAAGGTAAAGGATATTATTTTTCTCGTAAAGGATATTATTTTTCTTTTAAAGGATGTTATTTTCTTTCAATACTCGTAAGGGGTATCATTTTCTTTCATACTCCATATTATGTAAGTGATATTATTTTATTTCATATTACTATTCATACGATACTATTCATGGGTAATATTTATACGGTACTATTCACGGGTACTATTTATACGGTACTATTTATGAGTACTATTCACAATAGAATTTAATTTTTTTTTCTTTGTCCAAGTTATCTTTGATAAATCTTATTCTTGAAATTGAATCCATGTTATGATCTTCATGTTGATAATTTAGGCATTCTTAAACTCTGGATAAATTGAATTAGAAATCTCTAATATTTATCTTTGATCTCACTTGATTCATTCTTTATGTCATTGTCATAATTCTCAGACTTAAATTATGTTGAAAGTTATCTTTGGTCCGTAGTGCAAAGATGAACTGTTGATTTATATATTTGGTCCGTAGTGCAAAGATGAACTGTTAATTGATATCTTTGGCTCGTAGTGCAAAGATGGACATATTTTTGGCATGATCATGACCACTGATGATACAAATAAATATCTTTGACATGTAGTACAAAGATAGATTATTGTTTGGCATGATCATTGGTTTTACAATTGAATGTCTTTGGCCGTAGTGCACTGACAGAAAATTGATTGGCATGATCATGACCATCGGTTTTATAGTTGAATATCTTTGGCCCGTAGTGCAAAGATAGACAATTGATTGGTATAATCATTGTTATTACATTTGAATGTCTTTAGCCTTTAGGGCAAGGATATTGAGTCAAAGTTCTATTAAGCCTTTGTGACAAGGAGAAACTGTTGATTTACATTATTATAAACATGAATTGTAAATTTAACTATAATCTTTGGTGGTTCTGGTGAAGACAGGTAATGAAAGTTCTCTTTATCTTAGGTATAACAAAGAACTATTGATGGGTATTACAGGAATGAAATATTAATAACGGACTTTTAATTTGGAGTAGATAATAGACATTATGTTCTACTTGAGATCTTCTAATAGATTGCTTGTTCCGCTGCAGTTGTTGATCTAAAACTTGTTGTCTATTGTATTCTATTAGATTTTTTCCTGTTGAGGACTAAGGATAATTTGTTATACATTATCTTAATCATAATATTCTTTACTGGGTTATTTGTGCCCACCCTTTTACTTCACAATTCCTTTCAGGCAATAAGAGTGTAGCTGGGTCGAGCAGGGATAACAGGGGAATAGATTGATGGTCTGTGACTGTTGAAGTTTCTCAATACATTATAAAACAACATGGAAATATATAATTGTATTGAGGACTTAAAATGTGTGTGTCATATTTTATACGTCATTTCATAATTGATTTTGGTGAACAACAATAGGGTGATGAAAACTCGACTTTGAAAGCGTCAAAAATACACCTCATTAGAATTAGGAAGACAAAAATCTTCTCGTGTTCCTTTGAAGATTTGAAATATTTGTTCCTGTATTTTATATGGCATTGTAATAATTTGGGTGTGTATATTGTCGTATTATATTCAGTATAATATTTATATTAAAACGCATAGCTTATGTGTCGTCGTATTTTGCATGACAGTTTAACAATTGTATTAATTAAGTTTGTATTTGGCTTCTGTACCATGTATTTGGCGACTTAGATTGGGTTGTGTGAACCTATTTTGAGGGCGTCACACACACAAAGTAACTTTATTACACTACCACCCACATATCATATATGGTTGCACATAACAACAATTAATTAAACAATAATGATAATACTAATAATAATAACAGTAAAAATGATAATTAGTCCACCACATTATTTAGTCATTTCTCTATTAATTTAATTAAACAATTACTTAGTCCATCATTATGCCACACTAGGCATATCACATAAGCTTAAATTAAGCTTTTCATCATTTCTACCGCTTTACTTTCTCATCACGTATTTAACTCAATTTAAATTGAATTCTAACTTTCCACGACAACATAAATGTATTTCTACATAAATATTCAAACATTCTAAATATTAATATTATTATTATTTATAAAATTCACAGATATTACAACCTCTATAAATAGCTTATCAACCAGGGATGTGAAGAGTAATTCTTACTGGTAGAGAGGTTCCAGAGACAGCTCATCTACTTCCTAATGAGTTTGAAGGTACAGGGGCAAGACGTATGCGAGTTGTCTATTCCACAGATACTTTGTTCACTCTCTTTTATGATCTGAATATCTATCGAACTACAGTTGTGTATGAGCCAAAAGGTGATCAATTATTCCATTTTATGTCAAGCTTGCCTTTGCTTGGATCAGTTATACAACGTGATCACAATTTCATTCCATGGGCATACACTACCTATCTTAGCATAACCCTCGTATCTCAAAACTTTCCACGAGTCTTAAGGTACGCAAAGAAATTACTTTGTTCTGCATTGTTTAATAAAAAACCTCGTGTCTTTCCTCCAATATTACCCATGTTCACATTTTTTATTCCATCATTTGAGAATCATGACAATATCTTAAGTCTACCTTCTTCGCCCTTTGAGAAAACATCCCACTCTCATGCAGCAACATCTATTTGGTATGAAGAATCCTCTCCTCATGAAAATAAAGAAATTATTCAAATAGTCAAGTTTCAATCTCATCCTAAATACCAATCCTTTCCTCAGTCTCCTATCATTGAATTTTATCCCTTACAAACGAATTCAAACAATCTGATTCCCAGACTCAATCTCCTCTCCCCTTAATTGAGTCTCTGTCACATGTACATATCTCCAGTCTCTTAGCATCTATTCATCACTCATCTCTTCACTCAGATACATCCTCTTTAGGGATCTCAGTTTCTCCAGATACTGAAACCTCTTATCCTAAGTCTGGAAAATCTAAGGTTAATCATGTCGTCTCGCCTAAACAAATGAATTCATCTATTCCTAGTGATATTCCATCATCTTCTCGAAATAAATACTATAATCTTCCTCTTGCACTAATAAATTTATCTCAAGGTCCTCAACATATTCCAGAAGCTCCCTCCTCTCCAGTCTTGGATTATCTAGATACCATCACTCAGCTCACCACTCAGTTATCTCCTGAAGTTGATGAAAAGCTCACCAAAAATAATGTCGTCCTTCAAGAACATATACATCATATTAATACTTTTTTTCGTGGTTTTCCTGGTGTCACAAGCCGAGAAATTCAAAAATAGTTGCAGTTCATGTTCACATCTATGATCGACCGTCTACATGATCGCGACCGCGTATTCTTTGACACCTTGGCTGCTCATAAAAATGTAATTGTTTCTCTACAACAACAACATGAATCCTCCCTCAACTCTGTGACGGACAAGCTTTTTACTCTCAATGGCACAATTTCAAACTTCATGAGAAATATGGAGGTCCAAGCATTTCAACGTCAAGCCTCTGCAGCTTAGCAACATGATCAAGCTACTGCTCGTCAAAATGATATTCAGGCTGATATTGCCCTGACAGCGACACAACTACAAGCCCTGGTCGATGTTGTTCGTCGTCCATCCCAATTTTTTGATGCCAAAAAGGGGGAGAAAGAAAAAGAGATACGACATGAAGACAGAAACACATATCCATTACCCCTCCGCTCTTTAGATCGAGATTACCTCCACATCCTCAATCAGCTATTCCTCTAGAGCCAGGGAGATTCTCTTCATAACAAGAATTGTCAAGTAGAGTAACTCCCACTGGCATCCAAATTCCCACTGGCGATCTTACATATCTAGGGAGAAATCTTCAAGGAATGCACATTGTAGGAGAATAAACGATGGATGCATCACATCTTGGTCCCAGAGATTCTATTGAAGAAATAAAAAGAAAAGCTAATGAAGACAAAATCAGAGCAAATCGCAGAAGAGAGTCTGAAAAGAAATGGCTCTCAAAGGAAAAGGGATTAAAGAGGTAAAATTGAAAATTTTCTCTAAATTTATCAATCATGTAATAACTGAAATCCTTGATCATTATTAGATAACAATAAATTCATACTTTTGATAAGATCAATACAGTAGCTCACTATATTCTAAGGCATATTTTCTTTCAAGTATTTGCATTTTAGTTATTGATGAATGTTATAGAACTACTGGTTTTGTCATCATCAAATAGGTGGAGATTGTTAGAGTTTGCATGTTTTATTTGATGATGAATGAGCTTAATGTATATTTGTACTAGTATGATTTGTAAAGTCCTTATAAAGAATTGATATATTATACAAGGACTTAGAATAGAAAGATCAAATAATATTTGGTTGATCTTAAAAGAGCTGAGTTGATGTATAGCTGATAGGATCGTAAGGTTACCCTGCTACTTGAGGAACATGATCGTAGAAGAAACACACAGACACATATACATCAAGAGGATCGTTGAACTACTTAAAGTAACCAAAACTCTCTACTTCTCAAAGTCTCTTCAGATTGATGAGTGAGTGCACAAATGATTATCCTATCCAGCTAAACGATAGTTGCTTAAGACTCGATTGTAGAACAGTCAGTTCTGACAAACTGACTGACAATGGAGCGTTGCAAACTGAAGGTCCCAATGCAATCCCAAAATATCTTTGGCAAAAATCGAATATCAGAGTATGTGTCTACAAGCTACCTATTGGACAGTGATACGTCAGGGGCGTTAGGTGAAAAATTAGACTGATGTTACAGGCACAGAAAAGGAACTGTCTCCAAGGTTTAAAATTTCAACATCAAGCATCCTAGTACATCAAAGCATTAAATGCAGCAACGGACATATTACAACATGATGATTATTCAGCAGAGTATAAAAGGCTACAAGGATCCAACTTTGAAACAGCTAAACCTATCAATCAAAAAGCCAAAAACTTTTCCAAAAGAAAAAGAACGAACTTAACGATCCAATATTCAAAGTTCGAGCTACTGAGTACTTGAGAAGAAAAGCTTAACGCCAACTTAGCAGCACCTTTCAACAAACATCAATCATCTGAGTATCTGAGGGCAAAGTGTCCTTGTCGTTGGGACTAAATATCCAAGTATGTTGGGCTTAAAGAGGGCCAGAGTGTCCTTGTCGTTGGGACTAAATATCCAAGTCTGCTTGGCTTAGAGAGGGAAAAAGTGTCCTTGTCAGTTGTGACTAAATATACAAGTCTACTGGGCTTGAAAAGAACTATGTGTCCTTGTCTATGTGACTAAATTCTAGTGGATTCATACTCAAGAAGTAGAAGAGTGGAGTAGGAGTTATTCAATCTCTGAATCACTTAATATCACATGTGTCTTTACTTACTGTTCTTGTTGTTTTAAATTGCTTTATTATTATTCTTCATTGCTTAAATCCAAAACCATCATTTGGTTTATATCTCTAAAAGTTTTTTTAAAAGATTATATTCCGCTATGCTTATTTAAATAATTTTATTAATAATAAGATAAAAATAATTTTAAAAGATCTATTCAACCCCCCTTCTAGATCTACAAGTGTCTTTGGGAAATAACATACACTAATCAAAAATCCTAAACTCTGAAAAAGAAATAGAACGAACTCAATGATCCTGAATATCTAGTTCGAGCTGCTATGTACTTGAGAAGAAAATTTTAATGCCATCTTAGTAGTACCTCTTAACAAGAATCAATTAACAGATCATCAGAGGGCTGAGAGTCCTTGTCTTAGTGAATAAATATCCAAGTCTGCTGGATTTGAAGAGGTCTTAGTGACTAAATATCCAAGTCTGCTGATCTTGAAGAGGTTTTAATGTCCTTATCTTTGTGACTAAATATCCAAGTATGTTGGGGCTTGAAGTGGGCAGAGTGTCCTTGTCCGTGTGACTAAATTCATAGTAAATTTACTACTCATAGAGTAGAAGAGTGAATTAGGAGTTATTAAGTCTCTGAACTATTTAAAATTTGTTTTGACTTTACTTTACTATTCTTACTGTCCATCTGCTTGCTTATATTATTTATCTTGCTAAATTCAAAACTGAGATTCTTTTTCAATCTATAAGGTTATTTTTCAAAAGTTATATTCCGTTGTGCTTAATCAATCTGATTAACAAATATTTGGTAATATCTTATAATCAATCAAAAGTTTTAAAAAGATCTATTTATCCCCCCTTCTAGATCTATAAGTGCCTTCAGGAAATAATAATTGGTGTCAGAGCAGGTTCTCACGAACACAAAGCTTACATTTTTAGTAGATCCATGACACAAAATAAAAATGATTCTGAGCTTTGTAGTGGAAGTAAGCCACCTCTTCTAAACAGAGAAAAATTTGCTAATTGAAAAGTGCGTATGCAGGCATATATGGATGTTATTTATGATGATATATGTTTGAAACTATCCTCAATGGTCCTTATTTTCCTACCAAGCTAGCTCCTACAACAGACAATGCCAACAAAGAGGTTGTAAAGATGTGTGAAGAGTGGACAGAGAACGAGAAAAAGCATGTGCAGTTAGATAAAAGGGTCAAAAATATCCTCTTCATTGCTCTGGAAGATGGACTCTTCGAAAAATGTTGTAAATTGCACTACTGCCAAGGAAGTATAGGAAGCTCTGTTAGTAATGCACGAAGGCACAGAAGATGTTAGAGAAAACAAGCAATCTCTCCTAACTCAACAATATGAGATGTTCACTTATGTTCATGGTGAAAACATCACGACAACATATGAAAGATTCAACATCTTTCTTAATTCTCTAAGATCATATGACAAGGTGTATCCCAATAAAAACTTGAACATAAAATTCATGCGAGCACTACCAAGCAAGTAGGATGTCAAGACCATAGCTATTCGAGAGTCCAAGAATCTATATGAGATGATTGTGTAGAAGCTCTATGGTAATTTACTTACCTACGAGCTTGAGTTGAATCAAAGAGCAGAAACTCTTTCTGAGAATAAAAGAAAGGGTAAATGTATTGCTCTTAAAGCTTCTAAGGATGTATCCAGAGATTTAATTGAAGCTGGAGAAGTTGAATCAAAGAGCAAATGATGATGATGATGATATAGCCCTACTTGCTCGAAGGTTAAGAAAGTTCATAAGAAAAAGCAGCAATTGGAAATCAAAGAAGAACTTCAACAAAGGCAGCAGTAGCAGAGACTAGGAAAAAGACTTATGTTACAACTGTAAGAAACTTGGCCATTTGATAGCAGAGTGTACCAAGCCTTTACGAGAGGATCTCAAAAAAGTACAAATAGAAGTTTGAAAAGAAGATAGAATATAAAGATTACAAGAAGTCTCACAAGAAAGATAGAGGCCTAGTAGCTGATAGTTCATGGAGTGATTCAGACGATGACTACAGCTCAGACTCAAATGATGATGAAGAACCTCAAGTAGGTAACATGTGCTTGATGGCTATAGAAGAAGGCTCCAACACAACCACTGATCGTCAAGAGATCGACATCAGTGAGGTACCAAGGTCAATGGAATCTATTTAGTATATCGATAACGAGTGTTCAAGGCACATGAATGACAATAAGGCTCTTCTGTCTGATTTTAAAGCTAAAGATGGTCCAGCAGTTATATTTGGAGATAACAACTCTGGGAAAACCAGTGGATACGGTTCTATAGGAAAAAAAGCTATTTTATTCAAAAAGGTAGTCTGTGTTGATGTATTAAAGCACAACTAGCTGAGCATAAGTCATCTATGTGACAAAAGTCATCAAATCATCTTCCTCAACAACCAGTGTCAATTTCTTGGAAGCTAACTTTGTTAAGCTGACTAGATCAAGGAAAGGAAATGTTTATGTGATTAATCTCTCTGAAGTAAGTTCCATAGTATCAACTTGCTTCTTTTCGAAAGCTTTAGATGATGTAAGCTTGTTATGGTATAGTAGGTTGTCCCACCTAAACTTCAAGAACATATCGAAACTTGTATTAAAGGATCTAGTCAGAGGTCCACCCAAGCTGAACTTCATCAAAGAAAGACCTTGCAAAGCCTGTCAGCTAGGAAAGCAGACCAAGAACTCATTCAAAAGCAAAATGGTTAACTCAAATGAAAGGCCCTTATAACTTATTCATATAGAGCTTTTTGGGCCCGTTCCAATTGCTAGTCTTGGAGGCAAAAGATACTCACTAGTCGTAGTGGATGACTATACCAAATTTACATGGGTATTCTTCATAAGTTCCAAAGATGAGAACAACACTCAATTGATCAGATTCTTCAAGTTGGTGATGAATGAAAAAGTCAAGAAGATAAAATCTATAAGGAGTGATCATGACAGAGAGTTTGATTATTATGAAGTTAATCAGTTCTGTGAAGATAGTGGTATTTAACATAATTTCTCAGTGTCATGAACTCCATAAAAAATGGAGTAGCTAAAAGGAAGAACAGAACATTGATTGAAGTAGGAATAACACTTCTTGTAGTAGCTCGTCTACCAGAAAATTTTTGGACATAAGCTGTTAGTACTACTTGCTATACTCAGGATAGATCCTTAATCTACTCTACAATCAAAAAGACGCCTTACGTGTTGTGGAAATGAAGAAAGCCAAATATTAGCTACTTTCATGCATTTGGATGTGTGTGTTACATCCTTAACAAAGGTAAAAAATACATGACTAAATTTTAGCCTAAATCAGATGAAGGAACCTTCCTTGGATACTCTATGGAAAGTAAAGCCTATAGAGTATTCAACAAGAACTTCTTGACAGTGGAATTCTCTATCCATGTAACATTTGATGAAGGTGATCCAAATAAAGTAGCTTAACATGAAGAAGTCATAGAACTGGAACCTCATATCGTAGAGCAGGAGAATCATACGATCAATGAAACTGAAGCAGACATGTCAGACCCTACGATCGTAGCACCAGACAAAGAAATCATAGAGTCTCTAGTTTCAAATATGGAAACTCTACGAATCAATGAAGATGCAGAACAAGAACCAAATCTTAAAGAACTTAGACAAGAAGGCATAAGGACTGATGTTCCATCCAGAACCAAATGGGCAAGAGATCACACTCAGAATCTAATTATTGGAGATCCAAGTGCACATGTTTGAACTAGATCAACCACTTAAAATGAATGTTTCTATATGAGCTTTCTCTCTCAGATTGAGCCAAAAAAGATCAAAGAAGTTCTAGAAGACTTAAGCTGGATCACAACTATGCAAGAAGAGCTAAATCATTTTGAAAGAAGCAAGGTTTGGAGGCTGGTTCCAAGACCAAAAGATTATCCAATCATTGGCACGAAATGGGTATTTAGGAACAAAATGGATGAAGCTAGTGTGATCACAAGAAATAAGGTAAGGTTAGTAGCTAAAGGCTATTCTCTGGAAGAAGGAATTGATTATGATGAAACCTTCGCAATTGTTGCAATACTGGAAGCCATCAGGATGCTCCTAGCTTATGCATCCCACATGAGATTTAAGGTGTTTCGAATGGATATCAAGAGTTCATTTCTCAATGGTAAACTTCAATAGGAAGTTTACATCAAATAACCACCAGGTTTTATTAATCCTACTCTCCCTAATCATGTCTATAGACATGATAAATCTCTTTATGGTTTAAAGCAAGCACCTATAACATGGTATGAAATAGTCACTAGTTATCTTATTCAAAATGGATTCACTAGAGGCACAGTTAATACAGTTCTATTCCTTAGGAAGCATAAGGATAAAATTTCATTAGTTTAAATCTATATAGATGATATTATATTTAGTTCTACTGACGAAAAATATTGTGAGAGATTTGCCATGTTAATGCAGAATAAATTTGAGATGAGTATGATGAGTGACCTCAATTTATTTCTTGGACTTTAAGTCAGGCAGACTAATGAAGGAAGTTTTATCAATTAAGCCAATTATATAAAGGATCTTCTTAAGAAATATGGGTTAGATTCAGCAACCCCCCATAAAGACTCCAATGGCATCTACAACCAAACTTAACAAAGATAAAAATGATAAAAGTATTGATATTACTTAATACAGAGGTATGATTGAATTTCTCCTATATTTGACTGCTAGTAGACTAGATATTATGTTCTCTACCTGTATATGCGCTAGATTTCAGGCTAATCCTAAGGAATCTCATCTAATAATTATAAAAAGGATTTTCAGATATATTTCAAGGGTACTCCATATTTGGGCATGTGGTTTCCCAAGGAGTCTCCCTTTAATCTGATAAGATATTTAGATGCTGATTTTGCAAGATGCAAGATTGACAAGAAAAGCACTAGTGGGACTTGTCAATTACTAGGTAATAGACTTTTCTCATGGTTCAACAAGAAGCAGAACTCTGTATCAACTTCTACTGCATAAGTTGAGTATATTGCTACTGGTAGCTATTGTGCTCAAATCCTATGAATGAAGAACCAACTTGCTAAGTATGGGTTTGATTTCAAGTTTATTCTTATATTCTGTGATAATACCAGTGCTATCTCAATCACTCATAATACTTCCACGCATTCTAGAACAAAACACATAGACATTCGATATCATTTTATTAGAGATCATGTATAGAATGGAGATATCTCTTTGCATTTTATCTCAACTAAAAATCAGCTAGCAAATGTGTTTACTAAGCCATTAGATGAATCCAAATTTAACATATTAATAAGTGAGTTTGGTATGCTAAATTTGTATCCATTGTACTATGTTTCTAGATGTTAATAACAAGTTAAAGGAAGAGAATCGCAGAACTGCTGATAAAATGGAAAAGATCGTAGAGTCGTTCAACGATCATAAAGAAAAAGCAGTTCGCAAAGTCGAAGGTTTATCGTAAAGTGAAAAGAGGTACTCTACGAAGGAGAAGTCAAAGGCGATCAAAATAAAAGGCATGTATCACTCACATTCAAAAAAGCAAGTGGACAATAAAGTTATTGCTCCACAGTTGTAAAATCGCATAACTGAAATGACGTGTAGCCTATCATACCCTAACATGTATCCCACTTCACAAAATTAGAGGGAAGTTATATAAAATCTTTTCAAATTCAATTTTTGACCTTTACACTTCATTATGTAATCTGAGTCTTAGAGTTCTAAAAGTTTTAAGAGCTTTCAAACCCTAGTTATGAAAATCATCAGAAAACTTGAACACTTGTGCAAAATTTTCCAGATGAATCATATTCAAATGGAAAGCTTCCAAATCGTGACCGGTATTCAACTATGCTCTAATTAGTTCGTTGCTCAAGAGAAGAAAATCAGAGACATTCTTAAACTCGTTGAACAGGTTGGGTTCTCTAAGTGTCTAAACTTCAACACTAAGATATACACAAACCTTATCAAGGAATTCTATCTCAATGTTATGTTCGAAAATGGTGTTTTAACGACCAAGGTCAAAGGAGTTACACTTCAGATAGGAGCTGCTGTATTCAATAATTGTCTGGGTTTTTAGAATAAAAGTCTTACTTCACTAGATGAAGTAGATTTCAAAGAAGGACTAAAATTGATGGGTCATAAGAAGAATCCCCAGCTCAAAGGGCTGAAGAAAAAGGAATTTCCTCAAGAGTATGAGTTCCTTACTGAAATTATATGTAAGTGTATAATCTGCAAAGACACTGCTCATGATGCAGTAAGTGAACTACAACTGAAGTTCATGACTGCAATTTTTCAAGCAAATGAAATCCATTTTGGCGCCATATTCGTTAAATGACTGGCCAAATTGGTTGAAGATTTTGAAAAGTCAAAGCCGTCAGGAAAATTTGCTCCCAAAATGTTTTATGGGAGGTTGTTAAGCATTAACCTGAAGAAGAGTCTGCAGAACAAAATTACAGTTAATGAAGGGGTTCTTCTAAATGTAAACAAAAATATCACCCCCAAACTGTTTGATAACTAAAAAAGAAATCCTTTGAAAAATTTAAGATCAAAATAGTCTGAAGGTGGAAGTAAAAGAACAATCAGTGAAGTGCATAAGCCAGTTAAAGCCAAAGAAAAAAGAAAGGTGGAAGTTATTAAGGAAGAAGAAGTTTCTCAAGTGTCGGTAACCCCTCAATTTCGTAAAACTCCTGACTCTACTGCCGATCAACAAAAAAAAAGAAAATGAAGATTTCTAAGGAAGTTTTCCAAGAATTCTAAAGGATACTCAGCAGGAATTACAAGCCTTTGAGAAGAAAAAGGATGTAGTGGATATTAATACCCCTCTATCCAAGATGGTTCCAAAGAGAAAAAGCCAAACTTGTCAGAGAAAGGCCTTTGTTTAGCTTGAAGAGCAAGCAGGAGAATCCGTGCCTCCTCTTGTAGAAGAGTATAAAGAAGAAGAAGCCGAAGAAGAACAATATGTACTGATTAGACAGAATCGAGGAAAAAGGAAATCTAATTCCTCTGGACCAAGGGCAGGAGAAGTTATAGTTAATCTAGGTTCTATACCTGAACATCAGAATCATGATGAATTGATTGTTGAGATGACTTTTGTGCATGAGCCACCAAATAAGGAAGAAGTGGCTAAGAAGGCTCCCACGTCTGAGTCACAACCTAAAGAAGAATTGGCTATGCAGACTAATGAGTCAGGGCATCTTGCTGGTAATACTGATCAAATAGTGAAGGCTTCAAGCTCTGAGCCTATGAAGGAAATGAAGAAAAGTAGATTAAACAAGATGATTGAGAAGGAAGATAGGAGAAAAAGGAAAGTTAAAAAATTGGAAGCCGGGAGGAAACAAAAGAAGGCAGAAGTAAAGTAGATGAGGAGAGAAGAGAAGAGGAAGAGGAAGAGAAAAAAACTGAGAACCATTAAGGGTTTTGGCACATAAATGCAGCGAAAATAAAATAAATTTTCAAAGCAATTTTGAAACCCTAAAACAGGATCCATGCAAAAACCATATTAATTCAGTGGTTAGAAATTTATACCGATTATTGAAGGTGAAATTGATGCGATCGAATCTCCAGTGCAATCCAAATGAACTGCGCCTCTACGGTATCCACACGAACGCTCTGCAAATCTTCGTACGATCTGTAGTAAAAGGAAATGCGGTACTAGCCATTAAGGATGAGGATTTCGAAATTGTTTCTCTCTAGTCACTCTCTAAGAGCGGCTAGGGTTTTGGTTAATGATATATTCCCTTATATGGCTGATATATCTTATATATAACAGTTAGAAGGAACTAATCAAAACCTAATCTAATTAAAATCCAAATTTATATATATATATATATATATATATATATATATATATATTAATTAAGTCTTAATTAATATACCTATATATAAAGTATATTATTAATTTAAATTCGTAATTTAAATACTAACAATCATATTGATATATTTAAATCTTTATAATTTAAATTAATTCTCTTTTAATTACGTTCTATGTGTGTGACCCTATATGTTATTATTATGTTGGCAATAATTTTAAAATCATATTATAAAATTATAAACAGTGAGCGGCATCTAGTAATGCATCACTGCTACCCAAGTAATAATAAAATCGATGATTCGATACAACCTTTTCGTGACCAATGTTTCAATGTAATTTAATCCTTTTAATCTTAATATCCTAGATTAAACTCGATTCATGGAATGTGTCATACTCTTCATAATTTAATCTGAGTTTTTCTTGATCAATGAGTAGACTATATGAAACAAATAATTATTTAAGCATGGCCATGCATTTCATAGTCCTACTCAATTAAGAGGCCTATGGATATCACCCCTAATACATAGGAGGGTTAAATTTTATCTAGATCACTCATATTCCTCACACGATTCATGATGTACCCAATAATCATCTTTATTGTCCACCCTATTAAAGGTAACTTTTGATGATATCAAAGTACATAAATTTTCGTGTAGTAATATAGTGATTTCATGTCGGAGGATCATTACATCATTGTCACTATGAGAATTGCTAATGACACTTCGCATAATGCTCCACATAGAATTCTCATGGTGGGTCTGTCCAGTACATCGTTCTCTAACACGTACCCATGCATTGACTTAATATCTCATATATTTATGACCAATAAGATTTGGTCATCAGTCAATCCACATACTAACTTCAGTGCATCATTGTTGTCCCATCAACAATGACACTCACTAAGGACATTTAAGAGTAATGATACTAATTGTAATTATATAATCTCATGTTCAAGTCACATACCTGAAACTATATAATTTGTATCACTATTCTAAGGAATTTTATTATGTTAACATTTATATAACGCAGTAAATAAAATCATAATAAAATTATTCATTTATTCAATCAAATATAATATCAAAATGTTAAGCAATTATATCAAATAATTGGCCTCTAGGGCACTAACTCTAACAAACCAAACATAAGGAAGATTCAGTTCAAGGATCGACTTATTCTTCAAATACTTCTCTATGATTAACTCATGTATCTAATACCCATGGAACTAGTGTGACCGTCGTGCTTCTGCTGCGACAAAGCCTTGGTTAGTGGATCTACAACATTATCATCTATTGGCACTCTTCCTATACGTACATCTCCTCTATCAATGATTTCACGGATGAGATGGTACTGCTTAAGTATATGCTTGGATCGTTGGTGAGATCTAGGTTCCTTAGCTTGTGTAATGGCTCCATTATTGTCACAGTATAGCTTAACCGGATCAACAATGGTTAGAACAACACCAAGTCCAGTGACGAATTTTTTAATCCATACAGCCTCCTTTGTAAGACCCCAACTTATTAATGAATAAAATCAAATTTTCTCTAAATATTATTGTGAATAATAAGGGATTAATTTGATATAATACTTTGGTTATGGGTGAAATGTGCAAATTTTGCAAAATAAACAAGTGGTTATAAAATATTTATTTTTGGTCGGTGAATATTCAGTTGGTCGTGGAATATTCTTGCTGTCGGGGAATATTCGTACGACGACGCAGCCTTGTGTGGGCCCCATAACGGAAAGCGATTGGATGAAGAAAACGACAAGTATAAGTTGTTTATAAATAACGGCGTAGTTGTTACCGTTAATACTGTTGGAATACCCGGTGGTTAAAATACAGTAGCACACTGTATTGCACCAATTATTGATTCTTACGTAAGAAGGCACTACTCAATAATTGTTACAGTAGTTATTATTCAATATTTTATTTTATTGATTCAATAATTGCTGCGTTGATATTTTACATTATTGTTGTTTCAATAATTGTTGATGCACAGTATTTTCCTTTATCAGATCAATAATTCATATTATTTGAATAATATTATTAGATAACATTATTGGCAATGTCTAGAAAATTCTGTCTAAGGAGAGGTTTGGTCATTTAATTGCGCGCCAGTAAGGAGAAATCCTTATTGGAAAGCCCCCTCTTTCCTGGGAACGGCCTGGTTGTCATAAATGTGATTCTGTAATATTATTTGTGAATAATTAATTATTGATTCATATGATAAGGAAATATTTATTTTATGTGGATATAAATGAGGGATATATTTTTGTGGTTAAAAATGAAAGAGTTAATGTTGAGGTTTTTGTCAGTATTTTTGTCGGAATGGAGGTATTAAAAATTAGGGTTTTTGAGATAGTTTGCGGGGGTTATAATTTTTAATCCGACCGTTGGATCGTGGTAATTTTTGGATATGTTATACATATATAAGTTGAGTATATGTCCACAAATTTTGAACCGTTAAAAATGAACGTATGATTTATTACGAATTTTACAAGATGACTGGTTCAGAAATTGTTGAATTTTCGGAGTTTATCATTTTGGTGGAAAATTCTAGAATTGGTGGGCCCCACTTGTGGTTGGTGAAGAAATGTGCTGAATTATATTTCAAATGTGGTGGGTGGGAATAGTAGCAGGTAAAGCCATCAGGTTGCAGGTCAAACCTACCAAAATTTTCCTATAAATAGAGGGCTAAGTTAGAATTGAAAATCACACCAGAAACAAGTTTTCTCTCTTTCTCTCTCTAGATTATTGAGTGTATTTTGTGAGTATTTAGATACTTTGAGAGTTTCTATTCATCAGAGCAAGTTTCTTTCAGCCTTATACCGGTATTCCGACCAGAAGTACTGATATTTTGAGGTAAGGGATATTATTTTCTTCTTAATGATATTATTTTCTTCAATATCATTATGCTAAAATATTGATATGAGTTTTTATCAAATTTGGAACTTTTTTTGTCGGGGGTTACTATTCACGTATACGGCACTATTCACGTATACGGCACTATTCACCGAAAAATAAAATTTTCCCTTTTTGTCCAAGATGTCTATTATGGTTACTATCTTTGATTGTATCCATGTTTTGATCTTTATTTTTGAATTCTGCTTCACAATTGATTATTATGAAGTATTATTGATCTTGGATAAACTGTTATACGAATCCCTACTATTTGTCCTTCTGTCTCATTGGATTCGTTCTCTTTAAGATATTTTTCATCATCCTCAGTCCTAAATGATGATATTACTGAATATCTTTGGCCTGTAGTGCAAAGATGTATAATTACTTGATGAATATCTTTGGCCTGTAGTGCAAAGATGAACAGGTGTTGAGATGAACATGACCGACTGATGATACAAATGAATATCTTTGGCCTGTAGTGCAAAGATGAATATTTGGTTAAAGATGATTATTAATTGATGTTACAGGGATAAAATATTGATGATGGACTTTTAAATCTTAGAAGATAGTAGAATTCTTTCTCTACTTGACTCTTCTAATGGTTTGCTGTTTCCGCTGCAGTTGTTGATCTAAAACTTGTTGTCGATTATATTTTATCAGATTTTTCCCTGTTGAAGACTAACGATAATTTGTTGTATATTATCTTAGTCATAATATTCTTTACTGGGCTAGTTGAGCTCACCCTTTTCCTTTTTGTTCCATTTTTCTTCTCAGGAGGTGAGAACATAGCAGGATCTAGTCGGGGTATGGAGTGATGGTTCTAGAAAGATGTATTAGCAGTCCTCACTATTTCTGTAAAATAGTGTTTGAATAATTGTAATGAGGATTTATTTGAGTGTGGATATTGTCTAGAAGACAATATTTGTATTTAAACTCACAGTATGTGTTGTCGTATTTTGCACGACAATTGTATTATTGAAGTTGTAGTTTGCTTTCTGTACCATGTATTTGGCGACTCAGAATGGGTGTTGTATACCTATTCTGGGGGCGTCACAGTTGGTATCAGAGCTTAGGGATATGATCCCTGGCTGAGATGTGAGACAAGAACTAGGAGGGGAGAGACGGGGAATTCCTTCGCTAGTATGACCTGACTAAGTTTATTTGGTGTTTATTTGGTCGGTCAGAGTATAGGGATAATATATGACATGACTATTAACCCTTGTTTTATGGCAGTATTTAAGAATGGCAGCTGAGAACGTTAATAATGGAGTAAATCAGACCGTGGAGACACCTTTGATCACTACCCAGGGGAACGTGCAACAGGAAGGCAATATTCCTCCTGTAAACAACGTTACCGAGCAAACGATGAATGATGGAATGTTTAGGAGCTTTTTGCAGTTCATGCAAAATCAGACGAGGGAGACTCGTGTGCAGAATACGGGTGGAAATGATAACAACGCGCGGTTTGTCACAGCTAAGCAGTTCAAAGAATTGGGACCACCAGAATTTAAGGGAAAGCCGGATCCGATCATGGCGGAAACGTGGGTCAAGCAAATTACCAAGATATTTGATGTCTTGGGATGCACGGAGGAACAGAAGGTTCCATTCGCCACATTTATGTTCCGCGGTGAGGCAGACTACTGGTGGGAGTCTGTGAAGCGTACCCAGCCTGACGCACTCAACATGTCCTGGGAAACATTTCAAAAACTGTTCAATGACAAGTACTTTCCTGAAAGTATTCGTCATATGAAGGAGGTTGAGTTTATTAGACTGGAACAAAACAACATGACGGTGTCCCAGTACGAGGCGAAGTTTGCAGAGTTATCCAGGTTTGCACCTCATTTGGTCGAAAATGAGGAACGAATGACAAGGATGTTTCTGAGAGGTCTAAAACCCGAGATTCGGCAATATCTTATCTCTCATAAATTTTCTTTATATTCAGATGTTGTAAACAGGGCTCAATTATTAGAGCGAGATAATGAGTATGTGCAACCGAGGGACCACAACCAGGGTCATACCGGTGGCGGCAGTCATCGAAGCAATGAAAACCAGCAGGGAGGAAAACATTCGGACAAAAGCGGTAACCACTCTGGTGGTAATCGTGGTCGTGATAATAGAAGGAGCGAGTCGGGAGGAGATTTCAAGAAGAGAAGGTACAACAATGATAACGTGAAGACGTCAGCACAAACATCAACTGTTTCTAGGGGAGGAGAACGACCACCGGTCGTATGTTACAAATGTGGGAAAGAGGGACATATCAGCCCAAACTGCCCACAACAATCCAAGGTATGTTATAACTGTGGAAAGGAAGGTCATATAGCTCGAGAGTGTTCTGTAGCAAAACCAAGTTCAGCGGGGATGGTGACTCCAAAAGTTATCCCGGATAAGTCGAAATCAGCGGTTCCTGGAAGGGCGTTTGTCGTGACTGGCCAAAACGCGAGAAACCCGAACGAGGTGATCACGGGTAAGCTAATCTTGAATTCTTGCGAAGTTTATACTTTACTAGATACCGGTTCTACCCATTCTTTTATCTCTCCTGCTTGTGCTCAACGTTTAAACTTGACTCCGGAGAAATTGGACTTTAACTTATCTGTTGAAACTCCGTTGGGTGAAACCTTCGTTACATCTACAGTTTATAAATCTTGCATGATCCAAGTTGGCACTATCACATTACCTGTTGATCTTATCTCTTTAAAGATACTTGCTTTTGATGTGATTTTAGGAATTGATTGGTTAACCACTCATCATGCTAAAATTGATTGTTTTCGTAAGGTTGTTAGTTTTCATATTCCTAACCAACCTGTCATACGAATTCAAACTACTAAACCACTAAAATCAGTCACTGTCATATCAAGCCACAAAGCTATTCGTTTATTGAAAAACGGATGTCAAGCTTTCTTAGCCCATGTTATGGATTTGAACAAAGACAAGTCAGATTTGAATAATATTTCTATTGTTAGAGAATTTCCCGATGTATTTCCTGAAGAACTTCTCGGTCTACCCCCGGAACGAGAAATTGAATTCTTTATTGACCTTGAACCCGGTACAAAGCCCATTTCTAAAACTCCATATCGAATGGCTCCTATTGAACTTCAGGAGTTAAAAGTCCAACTACAGGAGTTGTTGGACATCGGTTTTATTCGTCCTAGTACGTCTCCTTGGGGTGCTCCTGTTTTATTCGTAAAGAAGAAAGACGGGAGTATGCGACTTTGTATTGACTATCGAGAATTGAACCATGTCACCATCAAGAATAGGTATCCGCTACCTCGCATTGATGACCTGTTTGACCAGTTGCAAGGAGCACAATTCTTTTCAAAGATCGATCTTCGTTCTGGATATCATCAGCTGAAGATTAAAACTGAGGATATTCCAAAGACTGCCTTCAGAACTCGGTACGGGCATTATGAATTCTTAGTAATGTCTTTTGGATTGACTAATGCTCCTGCTGCCTTCATGGATATGATGAACCGTGTATTCAAAGAATATTTGGATCAGTTCGTTGTTGTCTTTATTGATGACATCCTCATCTATTCCAAAAGCCGTGAAGATCATGAGCGCCATTTGAAGCTGGTACTGCAAAGGCTTCGTGAAAACAAGCTATATGCCAAACTGAAGAAATGCGAGTTCTGGCTTGAGGAAGTAGCATTCCTTGGGCACGTGGTGTCAAAACATGGAGTATCTGTCGACCCGGCGAAGATTGAAGCCATACAAAGTTGGGAGCAACCGAAGTCGGTAACCGAAGTACGTAGCTTTCTGGGCTTAGCTGGTTATTATCGGAGATTTGTGGAAGGATTTTCTCGAATCGCTACTCCGTTAACTCAGCTGACTCGGAAAGATACAAAATTCGTATGGAGTGAGGAATGCGAGAAGAGTTTCCAAGAACTCAAGAGGAGACTCATTTCGGCACCTGTTTTGACAATACCATCTGGTTCGGATGGATTTGTTATCTACAGCGATGCTTCAGGCAAAGGGTTAGGATGTGTTCTCATGCAACATGGGAAAGTCATAGCCTATGCCTCACGACAACTCAAAGAATATGAGAGGAATTATCCTACTCATGATTTGGAGTTGGCAGCAGTCGTTTTTGCGTTGAAGATCTGGAGACACTACCTGTATGGGGAGAAAGTGGAGATCTATACAGATCATAAAAGCCTCAAATATTTCTTCACCCAAAAGGAACTCAACATGCGGCAACGACGTTGGCTTGAGCTGTTGAAAGATTACGATCATACCATCCAATACCATCCTGGAAAAGCAAACGTAGTAGCTGACGCATTGAGTAGAAGATCATATGCGGGTACGAGTGCAATGTTTTTAACACAAAGGCCCATTTTGTATGACTTGCAAAGGATGGAGATAGAGATGAAGGCTCCAAGTACCCACATGATGATATCAAATATACGAGTAGAACCGACTTTAATCGATAAAGTTAAAGCTGCTCAAGCTACGGATATAGAGCTGATGCGTATGAAGAAGAAAGTGCAAGAAGGTGCTATTCCAGAAGCAAGAATCGATGAAGAAGGAATACTTCGAGTCAACTCCAGACTTTGTGTTCCTAACGATTTTGACTTGAAGCATAGAATAATGATGGAGGCACACAACACACCGTTTGCAATCCATCCTGGGAGTACCAAAATGTATCACGATCTTCGACATACATTTTGGTGGAGCAATATGAAAAGAGAGATCGCGGAGTTTATCTCGAGATGTTTAACTTGTCAACGTGTAAAAGCGGAGCATCAAGTACCAAAGGGTCCATTGCAACCACTTGAGATTCCGAAATGGAAGTGGGAACACATTACTATGGATTTTGTTACAGGTCTTCCCAAGGTTTCTCAAGGCATAGATGCGATTTGGGTTATTGTTGATAGATTAACCAAGTCCGCTCATTTCTTGCCGATACGTGAGACTTATTCCCTTGAACGTCTTGCTAGTATGTACGTGAACGAGATTGTGAGATTGCATGGCATGCCAGTATCCATAGTTTCGGATCGTGACCCAAGATTCACTTCACGATTTTGGGTTAGCTTGCAGAAAGCTATGGGCACGGATTTACGATTCAGTTCAGCATACCATCCTCAAACGGACGGACAATCAGAGAGGACTATTCAAACTCTTGAAGATCTATTAAGACTTTGTGTCTTAGATCTCAAAGGGAGTTGGGATAAGTACCTACCATTGGTGGAATTCTCCTACAACAACAGTTATCAGGCGAGCATAGGTATGGCTCCATTTGAGGCGTTGTATGGAAGAAAATGTCGTTCTCCAGTATGCTGGGACGAGGTGGGTGAAGCAACATTGTTGGGACCAGAATTGGTACGCATTACTACAGAGAAGATCCAAACGATTCGACAACGTATACAAACGGCACAGGATCGACAAAAGAGTTATGCGGATCTTCATCGGAAGGACGTGGAATTTAATATTGGGGATCATGTATTGTTACGTGTTGCACCATGGAAGGGAGTTACAAGATTTGGGAAGAGAGGAAAGCTCAATCCAAGATTTGTTGGTCCATTTGAGATTCTTGAGCGAATAGGAAATGTGGCATATAGACTCGCATTACCTCCAAGCATGTCTCGTGTTCATAATATTTTTCACATATCTATGCTTCGTAAATATGTTAAAGACCCGAACCACATTATTGAGTTAGAACCAGACGAGATAGCTGAAGATTTAACGTACGAGGAGGTACCTGTTAAGATCTTGGATAGGAAAGAGCATGTCCTACGCACGAAGGTTATACCACAAGTTAAGGTTTTGTGGAGAAACCATGCTATTGAAGAAATGACCTGGGAGTTGGAATCAGAAATGAAAGCGAGGTATCCTCACCTTTTTGAAACATCAGGTACGTACGTCAATTTCGAGGACGAAATTTCATAAGGAGGGGAGGTTGTAAGACCCCAACTTATTAATGAATAAAATCAAATTTTCTCTAAATATTATTGTGAATAATAAGGGGTTAATTTGATATAATACTTTGGTTATGGGTGAAATGTGCAAATTTTGCAAAATAAGCAAGTGGTTATAAAATATTTATTTTTGGTCGGTGAATATTCGGTTGGTCGTGGAATATTCTTGCTGTCGGGGAATATTCGTACGACGACGCAGCCTTGTGTGGGCCCCATAACGGAAAGCGATTGGATGAAGAAAACGACAAGTATAAGTTGTTTATAAATAACGGCGTAGTTGTTACCGTTAATACTGTTGGAATACCCGGTGGTTAAAATACAGTAGCACACGGTATTGCACCAATTATTGATTCTTACGTAAGAAGGCACTACTCAATAATTGTTACAGTAGTTATTATTCAATATTTTATTTTATTGATTCAATAATTGCTGCGTTGATATTTTATATTATTGTTGTTTCAATAATTGTTGCTGCACAGTATTTTCCTTTATCAGATCAATAATTCATATTATTTGAATAATATTATTAGATAACATTATTGGCAATGTCTAGAAAGTTCTGTCTAAGGAGAGGTTTGGTCATCTAATTGCGCGCCAGTAAGGAGAAATCCTTATTGGAAAGCCCCCTCTTTCCTGGGAACGGCCTGGTTGTCATAAATGTGATTCTGTAATATTATTTGTGAATAATTAATTATTGATTCATATGATAAGGAAATATTTATTTTATGTGGATATAAATGAGGGATATATTTTTGTGGTTAAAAATGAAGGAGTTAATGTTGAGGTTTTTGTCAGTATTTTTGTCGGAATGGAGGTATTAAAAATCAGGGTTTTTGAGATAGTTTGCGGGGGTTATAATTTTTAATCCGACCGTTGGATCGTGGTAATTTTTGGATATGTTATACATATATAAGTTGAGTATATGTCCACAAATTTTGAACCGTTAAAAATGAACGTATGATTTATTACGAATTTTACAAGATGACTGGTTCAGAAATTGTTGAATTTTCGGAGTTTATCATTTTGGTGGAAAATTCTAGAATTGGTGGGCCCCACTTGTGGTTGGTGAAGAAATGTGCTGAATATTTCAAATGTGGTGGGTGGGAATAGTAGCAGGTAAAGCCATCAGGTTGCAGGTCAAACCTACCAAAATTTTCCTATAAATAGAGGGCTAAGTTAGAATTGAAAATCACACCAGAAACAAGTTTTCTCTCTTTCTCTCTCTAGATTATTGAGTGTATTTTGTGAGTATTTAGATACTTTGAGAGTTTCTATTCATCAGAGCAAGTTTCTTTCAGCCTTATACCGGTATTCCGACCAGAAGTACTGATATTTTGAGGTAAGGGATATTATTTTCTTCTTAATGATATTATTTTCTTCAATATCATTATGCTAAAATATTGATATGAGTTTTTATCAAATTTGGAACTTTTTGTGTCGGGGGTTACTATTCACGTATACGGCACTATTCACGTATACGGCACTATTCACCGAAAAATAAAATTTTCCCTTTTTGTCCAAGATGTCTATTATGGTTACTATCTTTGATTGTATCCATGTTTTGATCTTTATTTTTGAATTCTGCTTCACAATTGATTATTATGAAGTATTATTGATCTTGGATAAACTGTTATACGAATCCCTACTATTTGTCCTTCTGTCTCATTGGATTCGTTCTCTTTAAGATATTTTTCATCATCCTCAGTCCTAAATGATGATATTACTGAATATCTTTGGCCTGTAGTGCAAAGATGTATAATTACTTGATGAATATCTTTGGCCTGTAGTGCAAAGATGAACAGGTGTTGAGATGAACATGACCGACTGATGATACAAATGAATATCTTTGGCCTGTAGTGCAAAGATGAATATTTGGTTAAAGATGATTATTAATTGATGTTACAGGGATAAAATATTGATGATGGACTTTTAAATCTTAGAAGATAGTAGAATTCTTTCTCTACTTGACTCTTCTAATGGTTTGCTGTTTCCGCTGCAGTTGTTGATCTAAAACTTGTTGTCGATTATATTTTATCAGATTTTTTCCTGTTGAAGACTAACGATAATTTGTTGTATATTATCTTAGTCATAATATTCTTTACTGGGCTAGTTGAGCTCACCCTTTTCCTTTTTGTTCCATTTTTCTTCTCAGGAGGTGAGAACATAGCAGGATCTAGTCGGGGTATGGAGTGATGGTTCTAGAAAGATGTATTAGCAGTCCTCACTATTTCTGTAAAATAGTATTTGAATAATTGTAATGAGGATTTATTTGGGTGTGGATATTGTCTAGAAGACAATATTTGTATTTAAACTCACAGTATGTGTTGTCGTATTTTGCACGACAATTGTATTATTGAAGTTGTAGTTTGCTTTCTGTACCATGTATTTGGCGACTCAGAATGGGTGTTGTATACCTATTCTGGGGGCGTCACATCCTTGGCTGCACTAGAAGCTACAATATACTCAGCCTCTATTGTAGAATCGGCTACTGTCTCCTGCTTTGAACTCTTCCAGCTAATAGCACCACCATTAAGGCAAAACACAAAACCTGACTGAGACTTATAGTCATCATTGTCAGTCTAAAAATTTGCATCTGTGTAACCCTTTACTGCCAGTTTATCTTCACCTCCATATACCAAGAATGAATCCTTTGTCCTTTTCAAGTACTTAAGGATATTCTTAACTGATGTCCAGTGACCTTCACCTTCAACTAGTATCTGCTCGTCATGCTCAAAGCATATGAGACATCCGAACGAGTATATATCATTGCATACATGATAGATCCAATTGCCGAAGCATAAGGGATCTTTCTCATACGTTCCTCATCATCTTGTGATTTAGGAAATTGGCCCTTAGAGATCTTTACACCATGAGTCACGGGTAAGTGTCCTCTTTTTGCCTCTTGCATGCTGAACTGTTTCAGCATTTTATCAATATATGTACTTTGACTTAGGCCAAAAAAATTTCTCGATCTATCTCTATAGATCCTGTTACTTAAAATGTAGGTTGCATCGCCCAAATTTTTCATGGAGAAACATTTTCCTAACCATGTTTTTACAACCTGTAAGGAAGGAATGTCATTTCCAATAATTAATATGTCTTCAACATATAATACTAGGAATACAATGTGACTCCCACTAACCTTCTTATATACACAAGGTTCATCTTCATTTTTTATAAAGCCAAACTCTTTGACTGCTTCATCGAATCGAAGATTCCAACTCCGAGAGGCTTGCTTCAATCCATAAATGGATCGCTGCAGCTTACATATCTTTCCAGCATCCTTTGGAGTGACAAAACCCTCAGGTTGTGTCATGTACACATCCTCAAGAAGATTTTCGTTAAGGAAAGCAGTTTTGGCATCCATCTGCCAGATTTCGTAATCGTAAAAAGCTGCAATAGTAAGTAAGATCCTGATGGATTTAACTATTGCCAATGGAGAGAAGGTTTCATAATAGTCAACACCTTGAACTTGTTTGTAACCTTTTGCTACCAGTCGGCCTTTGTAGGTTTGTACATTACCATCCATGTCGATTTTCTTCTTGAAAACCCACTTGCACCCGATTGGTTTTACCTCTTCGGGTGGATCAACCAAAGTCCATACTTGGTTAGTATACATGGAATCCATCTCAGATTTCATGGCTTCAAGCCATTTCTCAGAATTTGGACCATTCATAGCTACTTGGTAGGAAGTAGACTCATCCTGATCTATGAGCATCACATCGCCATTTTGAGTCACAAGATATCCATAATATCTCTCAGGCTCCTGGCGTGTCCTACCAGATCTACGAATGCCTCGTATAATTTGAACAGGTTCACTTTCTACAATATCTTATGGTTCCTGCTCACGTTTCAACTCAGGTTCAATGATATTTTGTGGTTCTCGAATTTCTTCGAGTTCTACTTTCCTCCCACTGTTTCCTTTAGAGACAAATTTTCTTTCTAGAAAAATACCAGTTCGAGCAACAAACACTTTGTTCTCAGAAGGTTTGTAGAAATAATACCCTTTTGTTTCCTTTGGGTATCCCATAAAATTACATTTATCAGATTTGGGTCCGAGCTTGTCAGAATCCAAATGTTTTACAAAAGCCTCGAAACCCCAAATCTTCATGAACGATGTACTAGGATGTTTCCCAGTCCACATCTCATATGGTGTCTTCTAAACCGTCTTTGTAGGAACACATTTAAGTGTGAATGCAACTATCTCTAGGGCATGACCCCAGAAGCTTATTGGAATATCCGCATGACTCATCATTGATCGTACCATGTCCAACAAGGTGTGATTCCTCCTCTCAGATACACCATTCCATTGTGGTGTTCCATGTGGAGTGAGCTGTGATATAATATCACACTCCTTTAGAAGGTCATCAAAGTCTTGGCTTAAGTATTCACCTCCTCGATCGGATCGAAGGGCTTTTATGCTTTTGCCGAATTGGTTTTGAACTTCATTCTTGAATTCTTTGAACTTTTCAAAGGATTCAGATTTGTGTCTCATAAGATACACATATCCATATCTACTGAAGTCGTCAGTAAATGTAATGAAGTAATAAAACCTACCTCTTGCTAACAAACTCATGGGACCACATACATCACTATGTATAAGTCGCAATACATCGCTAGCCCGTTCACTGTGTCCAGTGAAAGAGGCTTTAGTCATCTTGCCTAATAAATAAGACTCACATATTTCATATGATTCAAAATCAAATGAATCCAAAAATCCATCTTTATGGAGTTTGGATATGCGTTTCTCATTTATATGGCCTAAACGACAGTGCCAGAGATATGTCGGATTTGAATCTTTTGATTTAAAGTGTTTTGTATTTATGTTATAGATAGGTATTTCTAAGTCAAGAATATAGAGACCATTAAACAATTGTACAACACCATAACATATATCATTTAAGTAAAACGAACAACGGTTGTTCTTTATTATAAATGAAAAACCTTTCTTGTCCAAACAAGAAACAGAAATAATATTTTTGCTTATAGCAGGCACATAATAACACTCCTCTAATTCTAATACTAGCCCAGTGAGCAAAGATAAATTATAAGTTCCTACGGCTAGTGTAGCAACCTTTGCTCCATTCCCAACTTGTAGGTCAGCCTCTCCTTTTGCCAAAGTCCTACTCCTTCGGAGTTCCTGCACATTAACACAAATGTGAGAACCACATCCAGTATCCAATACCCATGATTTAGAAGTAGACAAGTTAACTTCTATAATATATATAACTGAATCAGAAGTCGCATTTCCTTTCCTTTTCTTCACTTCTTCTAAATAAGCGTGACAATTCCTCTTCCAGTGTTCAGGTTTTCCACAGAAGTGACAATCACCTTTTTTAGCCACTCCACCTTTAGGTTTTAAAGCCTGTTTGGTTTTGGAATTGGGTTGGCACCAGATTTAGATCCTATCTTTTTCTTGCCTTTCTAATTTCCCTTAGCATTCTCCTTTTGCACCATCATTATGGGAGCGGGTCCTGCCTTTTTCATTTTATTCTCGGTAGTTCTTAACATTCTCAACAACTTAGTAAGTGGTTTCTCAATTTCATTCATGAGATAATTCATAACAAATTGAGAGTAGCTGTTGTTCAAAGATTGCAAAACAAGATCAGTTTGGGCTTCCGGAGTGATTGGAAAACCCAACCTATCAAGGTACTCAATATACCCAATCATTTTTAGCACATGTGGACCAACTGGATCACGTTCACCCATCTTGCAGTGATACAACACCTTGCTTGTATCATACATTTCCTGTCGATCATGCCCTTCAAACAATTTCTTGAGATGCTCGATCATCTCATAAGCATCCATCAACTCATGTTGGTTCTGAAGCTCAGTGTTCATAGTTGCTAGCATGAGACAACTCACGTCCAGAGCATCATCTTGATGCTTCTTGTAAGCATTATGCTCTGCACGTGGTGCAGTGTTAGCAGGTGCTACAGGAATGGGCCCATCAAGAACATATAGCTTGCGCTCTTGTTTGAGGACAATCATCAAGTTCCTATGCCAGTCAAGGAAATTAATTCCACTCAGCTTGTCCTTCTCAAGGACTGATCGTAGTGAAAGACTACTTGTGTTGTTGTTTGCCATTGATATCTACAATTTATAAGTACAAAAATAATAAGTCAAATTGCAGAGTTTTTGATATTATGTAATTAATAATAGTACATTCAAAATATACCTCCCACTATTTTATTCAAATTCATAGCCCTCACCATTAATTCGGAAAACATTTTCTATTAAATCTTTCTAGTGAATCAGGATCCATATTTCATTATGCCTTAAGTTAGTTTTTGCTAATCTCTTAAAACACAATTACTTGGGTAGACAACCCTTTGTCAATTATATCATATATAACTCTTGGATAGTTTGGTAAACAACATTTGTTTCTAGTCCATCTAAAGGTACCCACCAAACTCTATGCCTCCAAGTCCACAATCCTATTGAGATAACTTAGTTAAGTCGGGCCCAATGATTTTAACAGTTTGGAGATCACAATTTTCCTATCGCATCTTACCAAGATAAATAGGGTACTTTGCTTTGGTAAACCTACATCTATTGATCTAGGTCTTGATGAGTGTTATTCATTGGAAGGCATCTGATTTAGACTTAATAATTTAATGAGGGATTTTATTAATAAATTTAGATCTCAACAATTTTAATCTTATTAAGCATGCACATTATTTATCATATCATATCGCATACAAACATAAATAAAGTGCAAAATTAAATGTGTCACAGTTATGGCCTACTCCACTGTCAATCTTTTCAAACTAATGAAAGATTGAAGGTCAATCTAAGGTGGTAAAAGATCTCAAAATGGAAGCTTCCTTAGATCTTTCTCATGCATGTGCCTCCTCTCCATCATCATCTTTCCATCGTGTTCTCCATTTTGTTATTGATTATTACATGACATAAAGAAACCTTGAGTTACATTCGAGGGGATCTAAATGAGAAGAGAATGTTACATTAGAATTTAAAGAAAGGCACGACATGCAAGCTGTGACGCCCCCAAAATAGGTATACATCACCCATTCTGAGTCGCCAAATACGTGGTACAGAATACAAATACAAACTTAAATATACAGCATGAGCTGTGAGTTTTAATACAAACATTGTCTCCTAGACAGTATTCAAACTCAAAATAAGTCCTCAATACATTTATTATTACACCATTTCACAGAATAGTGAGGACTACTAATGCAAACATTTGGACCATCACTCCGTTCTCCGACTAGTCCCAGCTATATTCTCATTTCCTAAAGAGAACAATGAAAGCAAAGGGTGAGCTCAACTAGCCCAGTAAGAAATATTATGACTAAGATAATGCAGAATAAATTATCATTAGCCTTCAACAGTGTTAAACTGATAAAATATAATAAACATCAAGTTTAACCGCAGCGGAACAAGCAATCCATTAGAAGAGTCAAATAGAGCATGATATCTACTATCTTCTATGATTTATAAAGTTTATCAACAGTGTTATCGCTGAGACTCAGCTTAATAAATAATCCACATCATCGAATCATCCCTGCACTACGGGCCAAGGATATTCATTAGTATCACCAATGGTCCTGATCATACCAACAACTGTCCATCAATGCAATATGGGCCAACGATAACTTTTACCACATCGTTTGTAATATTACGGTCATGATTATACCGAATAATCTTTGGTCATAATCATACCAAGTCCACCTATGCACTACAGGCCACAGATGACTTTCAACATAATATAAACATGAGGATGATAACAATGATATAAGAATTCAATAAAACAAGTTCAAGGATAAATTTTTAAAGATTTATAATTTAATTTATCCAAAAATCAATAACGTCTAAATTGTCAACATGATACTGCTTTGTGGAGTAAAATTTAAGAATAATATTGTACTAAAAATAATTTGGACCGAAAATAAATCAATTTTTATCATGAATAGTACCCCGGATTAATAGTACTCGAGTGAATAGTATCTCGTGAATAGTACTTTGGGAATAGTAACCCCATGAATAGTACTCCGACATGAAAAAGTTAAAACTTATCAAGAATTCTCAGAATAATATTTCTATGAAAAAATACTGGATGAAGCGCAAATATCAAAGATATTTTACTAATTTCATGGAGTATGGAATAATATTACTTACATACTACAGAGTATGGAAGAAAATATTATTTCAAGCGAATATTGAACAAAAATAACATCCCTTACGAATACGAAAGAAATAATACCCCTTACCTTAGTGATTGGATACTGAAATAGTGTAGTAACAGAATACTCTTCTTCTTTCTCTCTGATTCTCTCTCTATAGAATTCTCTTATAAGTCGTAGTGAATTGGTGAGAATGAAAGAAGAAATAAGCTTCTATTTATAGAAGATTTCTAGCTTAGCCCTTGCAATGTGAAAAGGTAAGTGGCTTGACGACTGGTGATGTGAAAAGAAAAGTGGTTTGACGCCTGCAATGTGAAACAACAAGTGGTTTGATGCCTGTAATGTGAAACGACAATTGGTCGACGCCTGTAATGTGAAACGACAATTGGTCGACTCCTGTAATATGAAACGACAATTGGTCGATGCTTGTAATGTAAAACGACAATTGGTCGACGCTTGTAATGTGAAACGATAAGTGGTTTGACGCTTGTAATATGAAACGACAAGTGGTTTGACGTCTGGTAAAGACAATTACTATTGGCGAAAGTGACTCTTAGATGATGACATATGGGCCCCCATAGAATAAACCAAACTTACTACAAGCGTCTCATAACAGACTTCTTATTTATATCAAAGATTGAATAAATATTACCATAAATCATTTTATCTTCAATCAACACATTTTTAATCTTCCAACAATTATTCATCATTAATATTATAACTCACAATATTTACCAACCAGATCATTCCCGGGAAAGATGGGGCTTTCCAATAAGGATTTTTCCCTATTGGCGCGCAATTAGGTGACCAAACCTCTCCTCGACAGAACTTTCTAGACATCGTCAATATTGTAAATAATAATATGAATAATTTTATCGCCTTAATTATTGATTTAATAATATAAAATATTATGCAGATGATACTGTGATAATAATTGAATCAATAATATGAGATACTATGTAGCAATTACTATAACAATAATTGAGTATCACTGAGTGGCTTCTTACGTAAGCATCAATAATCAATACTGTGTGCTACTATGCAACTACACGTATTACTGTACTTTTCAACAGTTAACGGCAAAACTTTTGCCGTTATTTTTATAAAAAGATAATTTTGTCGTTTTCTAACTCCGACAATAATTCTATTGTGGGGTCCACCAATGATTGTGCCATCGTACGAATATTTTCTGACAAAAAGAATATTTCCCGACAAAACGAATATTTTATAACAACTTGCTTACTTTGTAAAATTTATAAATATTACCCACAACTATAACATTATATCAAATCCACACCATAATATTTAAATTGATATTTAGAAAAAAAAAATCTTTATTCATAAAAGTTGGGGTCTTACAACCTCCCCTTCTTATGAAATTTCATCCTCGAAATTAAGGTACATACCTGGTATGTCGAAGAGGTAAGGATACCTTGATTTTATTTCAGATTCTAACTCCCAAGTCATTTCCTAAACATCGTGGTTTCTCCACAACATTTTGACTTGAGGTATAACCTTGGAGCGTAGAATATATTCCTTCTTATCCAAGATTTTAACAGGTACCTCTTCGTACGTTAAATCTTTCGCTATCTCGTCTGGTTCTAACTCAATAATGTGGTTCAGGTCTTTCATATATTTACGTAACATGGATATGTGAAAAACATTATGAATACGAGACATACTTGGCGGTAAGGCGAGTCTATAAGCCACAGTTCCTACTCGATCGAGGATTTCGAATGGGTCAATGAATCGAGGATTTAGCTTTTCTCTCTTTTCAAATCTTGTAACTCCTTTCCATGGAGCAACACGTAACAATACATGTTCTCTAACATTGAACTCCACATCCTTTCGATGAAGATCAGCATAACTCTTTTGTCTATCTTGTGAGGTTTTTATACGTTGTCGGATCATTTAAATCTTTTCCATAGTCATATGTACCAACTCCGGTCCCAACAACGTTGCTTCACCCACCTCATCTCAGCATACTGTAGAACGACACTTTCTTCCATACAATGCCTCAAATGGAGCCATGCCGATACTTGCTTGATAACTGTTGTTGTAGGAGAATTCCACCAATGGCAAGAACTTGTCCCAACTTCCTTTGAAGTCAAGGACACAGGGTCTTAATAGACCTTCTAGAGTTTGAATAGTCCTCTCTGACTGCCCGTCCGTTTGAGGATGATATGCCGAACTAAATTGTAAATCCGTGTCCATAGCTTTTTGCAAACTAGCCCAAAACCGTGAAGTAAATCTTAGGTCTCAATCAGAAACTATGGATACTGGCATACCATGCAGTCTTACAATCTCATTTATGTACATACGAGCAAGACGTTCAAGTAAATAAGTTTCTCGTATAGGTAAGAAATGAGCAGACTTGGTCAATCTATCTACAATAACCCAAATTACATTTATGCCTTGAGAAACCTAAGGAAGACCAGTAACGAAATCTATTGTAAGGTGGTCCCACTTTCATTCTAGAATTTCAAGTTGTTGTAATGGACCTTTTGGCACTTGATGCTCTGCCTTGACACGCTGACAAGTTAAACATCTTGAGATAAACTCTGCAATCTCTCTCTTCATATTGCTCTACCAAAATATATGTCTAAGATCACGATACATTTTGGTACTCCCAGGATGGATTGCAAACGGTGTGTTGTGCGCCTCCATCATGATTTTATACTTTAAATCAGGGTCGTTAGGAACACAAAGTCTAGAGTTGACTTGTAGTATTCCTTCTTCATCGATTCTTGCTTTCGGGATAGCACTTTCTTGCACTTTCTTTCTCATACGCATCAGCTCCAGGTCTTTAACTTGAGCAGCTTTAACTTTATCGATTAAAGTCGATTCTACTTGTATGTTTGCCATCATCATGTGGATCCCTGAAATCTTTAACTCTATCTTCATCCTTTGCAAGTCATACAAAATGGGCCTTAGTATTGACAATATCACACTCGTACCCGTATATGATCTTTTACTCAATGCGTCAGCTACTACGTTCACTTTTTCAGGATGCTATTGAATGGTATGGTTATACGTAATCTTTCAACAGCTCAAGCCAAAGTCTTTGGCGCATAATGCGCTCGTTTTAGGTGAAAAAATCTTTGAGGGTTTTGTATCAGGTTCAAGGTTGATACGAAATTCAATTTCACGCTCTGGGGTAGGCTAAGAAATTCTTCAGAGAATACGTCAGGAAATTTATTAGCAAAAGAAATATCATTCAAATCTGACGTATTTTTGTTTAAATCTATGATATGAGCTAAGAAAATTTGACATCCATTTTTCAATAAACGAATGGCTCTATGGCTTGATATGACAGTGATTGACTTTAATAGTTTGGTTGCTTGAATTCGCATAATAGGTTGGTTAGGAATATGAAAGCTAACCACCTTACGCAATTTTAGCATTATGAGTAGTTAACTAGTAGATATCAAATGCGAGTATTTTCAAAGAGATAAGATCGACAGGTAACGTGAGGGTGCCGATTTTAATCAAACAAGATTTATAAATAGTGGAGGCAACGAAGATTTCTCCCAACAGAGTTTTAACAGTTAAATCAAAGTCTAATTTCTCCAGAGTCAAATTTAAACATTGAGCACAAGTAGGAAAAATAAAAGAATGGGTAGAACTGGTATCAAATAAGGTATAGACTTCACAAGAGTTTATGATTGGGTTCCTCATCACGAAAAACGCTCTCTTAAACTACCGATTTTTTTACTTGTCTGGAACATCCTTTGGCGTCACCATCCTAGCTAGACTTGACTTTGTTATAGAGGATATTCCACCTTTAATTGCTTTGTCGTATTCCTGATTCATGAATTGAATCATTACTCTCCGATCCATATCGAATTGGGGTTAACCGCTCTGCACAGGGTAATTCCGAACTCGATGTTGGATTCTACCAATTGCTGTCCAAAAAGCGAAATCCATTTCATCTATTTTGGCCTTATTGGATTGGACGTCTTTTTCTACAATATCAAAGCGTCGTGCGGCTTTTACCCATGCATCCTCCATTCTCATTCGTTCCGTTGTTTCTTCTTTCTTCAGAACTTTGATCATAGCATTATTAGATTCCAGCTCTAATATCTTATACTCTGACAAAGAGTGCTTCTGTTCAAGTATCGCACATCGGGTAACACAATTTTGAATTGTTACATCCCTTTGCTCCACGGCCGCCTGCCGTTCTTCAGCTTGCTCTTCTAACTCATGAATATGATTTTGTAATTCTAAATTTTGATCATAAAATTCTTCTAATAAATTCTCCTCTTCTTCCTCTTCTTCCTCACTCTCAGCTGCTACCTCTGCGACTAGCTCGGGTGCAATTATTGGTTCTTCACTCACCACGTAGATATCTCTAATTTCTTCTTTGTCTGACATCACATTAACCTGGTTGGTGATTAAAGGTGTCTCAACTGTTTCATTCACTCCATTGTAAAAATTTTCAGCTGCCATTTTCAAACACTGTCACAAAACAAAGGTTAATTAACATGTCACATATTATCCCTATACTCTGACCGACCAATTAAATACCAAATAAACTTAGGTAGGTCATACTAGCGAAGGAATTCCCCGTCTCTCCTCCCCTCCTAGTTCTTATCTCACATCTCAGCCAATGATCATATCCCTAAGCTTTGATACCAACTGTGACGCCCCCAAAATAGGTATACATCACCCATTCTGAGTCACCAAATATGTGGTATAGAATACAAATACAAACTTAAATATACAGCATGAGCTGTGAGTTTTAATACAAATATTGTCTCCTAGATAGTATTCAAACTCAAAATAAGTCCTCAATACATTTATTATTACACTATTTCAAGAATAGTGAGGACTACTAATGCAAACATCTGGACCGTCACTCCATTCCCTGACTAGTCTCAGCTATATTCTCATTTCCTGAAGAGAACAATGAAAGCAAAAGGTGAGCTCAACTAGCCCAGTAAGAAATATTATAACTAAGATAATGCAGAATAAATTATCGTTAGCCTTCAGCAGTGTTAAACTGATAAAATATAATAAACATCAAGTTTAACTGTAGCGGAACAAGAAATCCATTAGAAGAGTCAAGTAGAGCATGATATATACTATCTTCTATGATTTATAAATTTTATCAACAGTGTTATCGCTGAGACTCAGCTTAATAAATAATCCATATCATCGAATTATCCCTACACTACGGGCCAAAGATATTCATTAGTATTACCAATGGTCGTGATCATACCAACAAATGTCCATCAATGTAATACGGGCCAATGATGACTTTTACCACATCGTTTGTAACATTACGGTCATGATTATACCGAATAATCCTTGGTCATAATCATAGCAAGTCCATCTATACACTACAGGCCATTGATGACTTTCAACATAATATAAACATGAGAATGGTGACAATGATATACGAATTCAATAAAACAAGTTCAAGGATAAATTTTTAAAGATTTATAATTTAATTTATCCAGAAATCAATAACGTCCAAATTGTCAACATGATACTGATTTGTGGAGTAAAATTTAAGAATAATATTGTACCAAAAATAATTTAGACTGAAAACGAATCAATTTTTATCATGAATAGTACCCCGAGTGAATAGTACTCGAGTGAATAGTACTTCGAGAATAGTAACCCCATAAATAGTACTCTGGCATAAAAAAGTTAAAACTTATCAAGAATGGTCAGCATAATATTTCTAAGAAAAGATACTGGATGAAGCGCAAATATCAATGATATTCTACTAATTTCATGGATTATAAAAGCCAAAATTTTAACAAACGAGTATAGAATTCGAAATCTGAAACGAAATAATATTACTTACATATTACAGAGTATGGAAAAAAATATTATTTCAAGCGAATATTGAACAAAAATAACATCCCTTACGAATACAAAAGAAATAATACCCCTTACCTTAGTGATTGGATACGAAAATAGTGTAGTAATAGAATACTCTTCTTCTTTCTCTCTGATTCTCTCTCTATAAAATTCTCTTATGAATCGTAGTGAATTGGTGAGAATGAAAGAAGAAATAAGCTTCTATTTATAGAAGATTTCTAGCTTAGCCCTTCCAATGTGAAAAAGCAAGTGGCTTGACGACTGGTGATGTGAAAAGAAAAGTGGTTTGACACCTGCAATGTGAAATAACAAATGTGTCGACGTCGAGATTTTTATTTGTCCCTTTTTATTACATGTCTTTTTATGTTCTCATTTTATGTGAGATTTGTTTGAAAAAAATAAGTAAAAAAGGTCCGACATGTATAATGTCGACGATTGGACTGTAAGAGTCGCTAGTTAGTTTTTTAACTGGTTGTACCAATACAACCGAGAAAAGGTTTGCACATTGACCCAGTGATTTAACACTGCTAAACGGGTCGGTGAAACCGAGATTCAATTAGGGTCCGGGGACTTGCTTATGCGGAGGGAAGGTGTTAGGCACCCCCCGACATCCGTGTTACCACGGTGACCGCCACTTTTTAAGAAACTGTTATATGAATGTGTGTGTGTGTGTGTATGTGGGTCAATGTGCTATTATTTAGAAGTAGTGCGAGGCCTCATTCGCACCTATATACACAGGGTTTGAATTTATATAAAAATTCATTTTAAGCAAGATATGACAGTGATGTTTTAAAAGAGGTTTTTCAAACCCAGTGCTCAATAGTAATTGAGACATTTTACACTCCCATTTTATTCAATATTCGGCTTGTTTGATTTTATTTTCCAGATGCGAGGCATCTGTAAGAAAATAATGTACCAAACAGTGCCGAAATCCTCATGGGTATGAAAACCATCGGAGGACATCCGAACACCGTGAATAAATTTACAAGCTGTTTACAGTTGAAAATGTCCATCACGGGAACCGAATCTAGATTCAAGGGACTGAATCTGTGATCACATGATTCCTAGGCTCGCATGATACCGCAATTGATATAAACGCAGTAAGCAGGTATATATATAGAAGCTATAAATATATATATACAGACATGATCACTAACCACGAAGCACCTCTATGGGGGATCAAAAATATAAATAAAGCTGTAAAAGCTATCTACCGCCGCGGAGGAAACTCTAGGCGGGACGAAATGTACAGAAAGCAGTAAAAACGGTCAACCACCACGAAGTAAACTCCAGGTGGGACGAAATGTAAATATATATATATATATATATATATTAACTGTTGTTGGACTGTGTCCGATGAGCCTGAATTTTATCGCTTATATATATATATATATATTAAATTAGTAAACTCTCCAAACCGAAGTCTAGGCTCATCGAACAAAGTTTGACACGTAGTTCATATATATAAATGTATATATATACAAAAATAAGTAAACACTCCAGACCAAAGTTTAGGCTCAATCGAGGCCTAACTCGATAGTGTTAGTCCATATATATAAATATTTATGTATATACAAACTGAAATAAAACTACAGACCGAAGTCCGGGCAAACACACACAACATGACTAGCAGACTAGCTTAGCCATTTTGTCATGTACAGTTTACATTATGTATATCAAGCAACATTATATATTGCAGGAAAATATATTTTTGATCACTTCTCTTTTAGATATGCTATGATACTTGCTTGATATTTGCCTGCTTCTTCAGGGCATGTGATCTTAATGTATTCTGAATTCTTTCTTGATGGATGGACATTGAGTTGTCTCTGGATAGTTCAGAATAAATCATGGATCTGTGTGTATCCCTACCATCTTTGGTGTCTTGGGATTGATTTATGTATGGAAATGTTGAGAGGATTGTGGCTTTCCTCTTTGAGATTGACCGCACCACAGATGGTCGCCAGTACCCCTATTTAGTAGGAGCCTAGTTAATTCCATCTCTTATGGATTGGTGTTGCTCTTCAAGGTACAATCGCAGCTTAGATGGTCGCCGAATCTCCTATTCGCGAGGAGAGGTTGGGTAATTCTATCCCTTTGGTTTGAAGTCAATGAAATGTGGTGAATTGAAGTTTGATCCCAGTACCATTGACAAGTATTTGTGTTTTGGTAGGGGGTTAGACCAAACCATAAATGGCTGCCTACGTACTCCTATTAAAGAGGAGATCAGGTCTGTGTAGTTCAAACCTGGTGTAAGAGGTTCAATGCTGTTTATGAAAGGCAGATGGGTGTAGAAGCTTTATTGATGAAAAAGGTTATAGAGGTGTTTTTGTGGTTTTTGTTTTGGTAGAAAAGGGTAAAAATATTTTTGTTTTTTTTTATTTATTGCAATTGGGCCATATAAAATATGGTTGCCTACGTACTCCCGTGTATCAAGGAGATCCGGTCGACGTAGTTCGCCCCTCAGGGCGAGTTGAAAAGCGTGATCCCATGTGCAGGATAAACTGCGGGGAAGAAAGATTAATCCCATGTACAGGTCAAACTATGGGAAAAAAAGTTTAATCCCATGTGCAAGATAGACTGCGGGGAAGAGAAAGTTTGATCCTAGGTTGAGGATAAACTGCAGGTACGAGAAGTTTGATCCCATGTATGGGTAGCCAAACTGCAAACGCGAGAGGTTCAATCTGTAGTGTAATGACCTAAGTTGTATGAGTGCAGTGAAGCCAGGTTGCTGTCTTAAAGAGTATGTTTCCCTGAGGGGCAAAGTGTGGAAAAGAGTTGAATGTGGTAAAGGGTTAAAGAACTGGAATGACTGATGATCTGATGATTCAACACCAGGATGTTTGCTTGATGGTAACTTCAGACATAGTACCATTTCACGGTGTCTGAGTTTATAAGCTGTGAAAATTCATCGCCATCCATTTCCTGCAATCTGAGAGCACCTCCTGTCAATACCTCCTTGACAATAAATGGGCCTTCCCAGTTAGGAGTGAATTTTCCCTTAGACTGATCTTGGTTGTCGAGGATCTTCTTTAAAACCAAGTCATATTGTTTAAACTGTCGTAGTCGGACTTTTCTATTGTAGGAACTGGCAATCCTTTGTTGATATAATTGACCATGGAAGATAGCCGTGGTTCGCCTTTCATCTATTAGAGACAATTGGTGATACCTGTCTTGTACCCATTAATCTTCATCCAGCTGAGCGTCCATCAACACTCTGAGGGATTCTATATCTACTTCTATGGGGAGTACTGTTTCCATCCCATAGGTTAATGCGTAGGGGGTTGCCCCAGTTGAAGTGCGCATTGATGTTCTGTAGGCTAACAGAGTAAGAGGTAATAAATCAGGCCATCCTCTGTGGTTGGCGGACATCTTTTGCATAATCTTCTTGATGTTTTTGTTAGTCGCTTCAACAGCACCATTCATCTTTGGACGGTAGATGATGAAGTTAAGGTGTTTGATGTGGAATTTACTGCATAGTTCCTCCATCATTTTGTTGTTGAGGTTCTTAGCATTGTCTGATACAATTACCTTGAGTTGTCCGTATCGACAAATGACACTATTTCTGAGGAAAGCAATGATGACCTCTTTGGTAACCCTGGGGAAGGAGGCTACTTCTACCTACTTGGTAAAGTAGTCGATCATGGTAAAGATGAAGCGATGTCCATTACTGGCTTTGCGCTCGATGGGCCCAATCACGTCTATTCCCCACATTGAGAAGGGCCAAGGTGAACTCATATTGTGGAGCTCCCTTGGAGGGGCGTGGATAGCATTCCCATGAATTTGGTATTGATAACATCTCCTGATGTGGTCATTGCAGTCAGCTTTGAGAGATAGCCAGTAATATCATGTCCTGAGGATCTTCTTAATAAGGAGGGGGCCACTCATATGTGGGCCACAGACTCCACAATGGACCTCATCCATGAGTCTCTGAGCTTGGTCCTTATCCAGGTATCTGAGGAGACCTAGTCCTGCATCTCTCTTGTAGAGTGCATCTCTGCTCAGGTAAAATTTTATAGCAAGTCGATGAATCCGCCTTTGCTCATTCAGGCTCGCCTCAGCAGGTGTAGATCCATCTCATAAGTACTCCTTGATATGTTGACACCAAGGTTGTTGGATGGGAGGTAGCTCATCCGATACTTCTCCAACATAATTCCCATAGGCTGGTGCCTTTTGCAGGGCTACTGTGACGCTTGGCATGTGTTCCTTGTCAGGCATGTAAATTAAGGAGGCCAAAGTTGTTAATGAGTCTGCGAAGTCATTCCTATTACGAGGAATGTGTAGAAAGAAGATCTCTTCGAACTCCAAAGCCATCTGTAAAACCTGCTGATGGTAAGGAAGTAAACATAGCTCTTTGGTTTGATAGATTCCCATGGATTGTTTGACTACTAACTCTGAATCCCTAAAAATAGTTAACCGTCTGATACCCATTGAACGGGAAAGTTTTAGCCCCATGATACAGCCTTCATACTCAGCTGTGTTGTTAGTGCTGACAAATTACAATTTGACGGCGACGGGATACTGCTCCCCCGTACCGGATACTAGAACTGCTCCAGAACCTTCCGTATTAACAGCTCCATCAAAATACATCTTCCATGCTTGGCGTGTATCGTACTGATGGTGTGGCTGAATTGCCATTACCCCTTCATCGGGGAAGTATGTTTCCAAGGGTTTGAAATCCCCTGAGGGTGCGGCGGCCAGTTGATCCGTAATTCCTTGACCTTTAATGGACTTTTGAGTCACGTAAATAATGTCAAATTGTTGTAGAATCAACTGCCATCTGGACAGCCGACAATTCAGTATGGGTTTACTGAACACATACTTGAGAGGATCCATGCGGGATATGAGATGGGTTGTGTGCCCATAGAGGTAATGTTGTAACCTCATGACAGCCCATGCTAAAGCAAAACAAGTCTTCTCGATCAGAGTGTACTTGTGTTCACTGCTACTGAATCTTTTGTTGAGGTAATAGATAGCTCGTTCTTAACCTCTATTGTCTTTCTGACCCAGCATGCAGCCCATAGCATTGTCATTTATGGAAAGGTACATGAACAGGGGAACATTATCCCTGGGTGGTACCAAAATAGGAGCTTTCACTAGCTGCTCTTTGATGGTAAGGAAGGCCTTCTGGCACTCATCATCCCATTTCATGGAGGAGTTCTTCCTTAGCAGCTTGAAGACAGGCTCACAGCTTGCTGTGAGTTGAGAGATGAACCTGCTCATGAAGTTGATTCTTCCCAAAAATCCCCGTATTTCCTTCTCTGTCTTAGGAATGGGCATTTCCATAATGGCCTGGATTTTGGTAGGATCCAGCTCAATTCCTTTGTGGCTGACTAGAAATCCTAGCAACTTGCCTGATTTAACGCCAAAGGCGCACTTGGCTGGATTCAACTTCAAGTTGTACTTGCGCAACCTGTTGAATAACTTTCTGAGATGGTCTAAGTGGTCATCCTCCTTCTGGGATTTGACAATGATGTCATCCACGTAGATCTCTATCTCTTTGTGCATTAAGTCATGGAAGAGAGCCATCATAGCTGGTTGATAGTGGCTTCGGCATTGATAAGGTCGAATGACAATCGTCTATAGCAAAAGGTTCCCCAATGAGTGATGAAAGCAGATTTCTCACGATCTTCCTCAGCAACCATGATCTGATGGTACCCCACAAAGCAATCAGCAAAGGAGTACATGCCGTATTGAGCAGTATTGTCAATGAGAATGTGGATGAATGGCACAGGAAAGCTATCCTAAAGGCAAGCTTTATTCAAATCCCTGTAATCCACGCAAACTTGCACCTTTCCTCCAGGTTTAGGCACGGGCACGATGTTGGATATCCACTCAGGATATGTAGATACCATGATAATACCAGCTTGAAATTGTTTCACAATTTCTTCTTTCACCTTCAAACTCCACTCAGGTTTCAATCGCCTGAGCTTCTGCTTGACTGGCTTGAATCCCTCTTTAATGGGAAGGCGATGAAGAACAATGTTAGTGGACAAACCCACCATGTCTTCATGAGACCATGCAAACACATCCTGAAATTGGGTTAGTAGCGTAACCATGTCATTTTGTTGGTTTGGGGTAAGGTCTGAACCAATATGGATTAACCTAGGGTTTTCTAAGGTTTCGAGATTGAAGGAAATAGTTTGATCAAGGTTGGATTTAGGTTTGTCTTTGACCCATTCTTGAATTTTTGGAGGCACCTCAATGTCCTCTTGTGTTTCCAACAAGGCTGAATTCATCTCTACATCAAAGTCGCAATCTTTGTGGAGAAGAGGCACCGTATCAGCAAGTACAGGCACATCTAAATTCAGGGTCCTGAAATAAAATATGCTTTCACTTAGTATATATAAATTTGTTTAATCATACAAAGTGTTAGCATGTACTGGTAAAAGGACTGCTAATACTGTACATAAAAGTAAGCAGTTATGATATATATAGGGCAGAAAGAGTTCCTGCCCGTTTTACCCTTGTCGACCAATGCAAGGAGTGCTGCTCCAATTGACAAAGATAAAGTCCGGGTGGACTGCATTGATGGAGGGGCTGTCATCGTCCTCCTTTTCCCGAATGATGACCATGACGTATGGTCAATCATCGTCTGGGTATATCTGTTTGTATGTTCATCATGAATAATGATGCGCATGCCCGACATTATTCGGACGACGTTTTGTTTGATTCTTTGTTTCTCTTCCTCCACTTTGGGATCTAGAACAAAGACTTATTTTACTTTGAATGGCACTGGCTTGGGAAATAGCATAGCCATCACGTTGGTTGGCACCTTTACAGGAGGTTGTGCAGACTCAGTGTTAGAATGCGGAGATAAACGTCGCGTGGTTGAAGTTGAAGGAATCTGCTGATGCTTATGAGGATTCCTCTAACTAGAAATGGCAGAATAGCCTAGTCCAGCTGTCCCAGTTTGACTGGATAATTGGATGGGATATTTGATACCTTGGTGATCTTTACCCAGCCCTTGTCCTGGTTGATGACCCAAGGACATCATTTCTTGAGTAGCCGACATTACTTCGACAGAGATCTTGGGTACGGACAATGGTGTTCCAATAGCATGGTATTGAGTATTGCTCACTTCCAAGGCATGAAAACTAACCGGTTCAAAATCTACATTAGTGTTGATGAATGGCAGGTCCCCATATTGAGGACACTCCGGTTCAGCGTTGATCGTGACTAGGCTATTATTGATAATGTATTTCAGTTACTGATGAAGGGTGGAGGGGACTGCCCCAGCCATATGAATCCACGGTCTTCCCAAGAGCAGGTTGTATCCCGAATCTATCTTGAGTACGTGGAAAGACACGCAGAATGTATGGGGACCAATTTCGATTATCAACTCAATTACTCCGACTGCATCCCGACGGGATCCATCAAAAGCTTTGATGATCGTATGGCTACTTCGGATTCGGTTGAGATTGACGTTCATCTTCAACAACGTAGCATAAGGACATTTATTTAGAGACGAACCTCCATCTACCAAGACTCCATCTAGCATGTATCCGGAGGACAAGACCGTAATGTGTAACAGCTTGTAATAACCGGTCCCTTCGGGCGGTTTGTCATCATCAGTGAAGGATATCACATTGTTGTTGAAAATGTGATCAACCAGGTGTTAAAATTTTTTCGTATCCACTGATGTTGGTAAATAGGCTTCTTCCAAAACTTTCAGTAAGATCTTCCGGTGATCCTCAGAAATTAAGACCAAGTCCAAAATTGAGATTTGGTGTGGAGTTTCTCTTAAGCTTACAAACACCTTGGCTTCGTTATGACCCATAGTGCGGAGGAATTTTTCAATCTTCTCCATGGGTATTTTTCCCTTTGATTTGATGGTAGAATTCATCACCCATTGGAGAATATACAGTGGATTCTCCATCGACACTGTAGCGGTTGTATACGAGGTGGATCCTTCACCTTCTTCATAATTCCATGAAACTGTATGCAAGCTAACAATAGGATATTGTGCTCTACATGGTAAGTTGATTGGTTCGGGAGCGGCCACTTTCAAAGGATTGTTGCTTCCTCTGAGTTGAATTGTTGGTATAGTGAGTGGCTTGACAATTCCATCAGCCTCAGTGGAGATAACTACTACCAATCCCTTCCATTTAGTAGGATAGATGTTCTCACTACCACGTAGCACAATATCATCGTCTGCTATCTGCAGGACACTGCTATCAATGAGATTCTGTATAAGGTGGTGGAGTGCCCAGAATTCTTCTGTGTTGTGACCGCGAGAATGGGAGTGATATTGACAGACTCCATCAGAATTATACCGTCCTAAACGGGGATTGATTGGAGGTAGAAGGGAATTAATCCTTCCTTTATTGATTAGCATCTGAAGGATTTCCTCCATGGGTTGGCCCAGATATGTAAATTCCCTTCTGTTGGCAAAATCCTGACGAGCTTTGGCATTTGCTATCTTTGCCACTTTGTCCTCCATCGTTTCACTTTCTGGAGGCAACGAGGGAATATTCATGACAAGAGGAAGGAGACTAGCATGCTCCTGGCTTACTAACTGGCGTGTAACTTGATGCTGGTAGGTCACCGATTCTGCCAATTGCTCAATTTGTTTGCAAAGAGCATTTATCTGTCATTCCATTGTGAACTGGAACTTGGCATAATCTCACTTATCAACACCGTCTTTGATGGTCTGAGATGACTCGCCGCTTAAATCGGAACTCTGTCCATTGCTCCAATTGATCATGTTAACCTCTTCCTCTTTGTGTTGAGCAAGAGGGTTGTCTTAAACGTGAGGTTGATCCGGTTTAGTGACCACGATCTCCCCATTGTCTATCAAATCTTGGATCTTGTGTTTCAAGGCCCAACAATCTTGAGTATCACGTCTAGGTTCCCCAGCATGATAAGCACATTTCTGAGCAGCATTAAAACCCCTACCATTAGGGTTGGCTGGTGGAAGAAGATGTGAGATTTTCTTCTACGTGGTCAGAAGAGTGAGAATATTCTCGAATGAGTCCCCTAAGGGTGTGAACACTCGAGGGCGTTTGACTTCTCCACCTCTTGGTATTAGAGGGTTTGACGATTGTGCTGGAAAGGGAGTGTAATTTCTCCTCTAGATATGCATGTTCTGATTGCCTTTTTGACCCAGTAGTATCAGGGAAACATCCTCTTCTTTCTTTTTATGGACCTTCCGGGGGTTGTTTCCATAATTTTCAGATTGAATGTGTAGCTAGGTCTTGAATCTTTGTTGACTACAATTCCATCTCAGCCATCTTCCCGTGTTTGAACATTTCAGAAAATGGTTTACCGATGCCGGCTAATACTCTTTCATAGAAAGGAGCTTCTTGTATGTCTATGAAGGTCATGACCATTTCTAATTCTGTCATAGAAGGAGTTACTTGAGCAGCAAGGCGCCTCCACCTTTGAGCATATTCTCTAAAAGACTCATTGGACTGTTTCTTGACCTTGGTAATCTGGTACCGGTCAGGAGCCATTTGAGACTAGAAGCTGTACTGCGCAAGGAAAGTGTGTTCCAGCTCTTCACAGCTATGGATCTTTGCATTTTCTAGTCTGGTATACCATGAACGGACTTCCCCAGTCAGACTCTTTTGGAACAGCTGCATTCTGAGCTTCTCTTCCTCTGCATAAGATCCAAGTTCTCCAATGAAAACCTCAAATGGGTGTAAGGATCTCCTAACCCATCATGCTTTTCGAAGTCAGGAGTTTTGAATTTTTCTGGATAATGAATACTAGGGAATATAAAAAGGTCAGAATATGAAACACTCTTGTGTGCTCCAATTCCTTTGATAGCGCGAAGGGTTTCTTCCATTTGAAGAACTTTCTTTTTGATGTCACCGGTGTCTGGATCTCTTGTGAGATGGGCGGCATCATGACTTTTGTTGGTTGTATCCAACTGCAGTTCAGGTATTGTAATGGCTTTATCAGAACCTTAAGTTCCTCCTTGTGTGGAGGATTCAGCATGGACGGGTATTTTTGGACATGGCGTAGATTGATATAGTTCTTTAAGCAGAACAGCCAAATCTGTAATTTGTTTACTTAATCCGTCAAATTCCTAGCGAGAAACTGGATTAGACTGGTCAGATGAAGACATGATTGGCTGTAGGCCTGCGGCCTTTTTGGACTTTGACCGGGTAATAGGTCCGAATTCTTTCCTGTGACAAAACTAGCATAGTTTAGTGTTAGGGATGGTGTAAATGTTAACATGCTATGTGATGTGTCCGTTTTAGGAATTTTGTCCTGCAAAACGGATGTTAGCTGTTTGTAATGCAGGATAGCATGTCAATTTAAATATGTACATGCACATATTTCTTCATATTTCTCATTACATGGAGAAGAATATGGAATGTAAATTACAAGTAATTGACTTTATAAGTAATTTGAAATGAGAAAGCATGAAGAGACTTTCCTCCGCGTTCGGTTTATCAGAGGTTGACCTATCTTAGGTTACTCTCGTGGCTTTTCGGTATTAAGGTTCCCAAAATCATCGTAATTTACTCAACGGGAAGTTAATCTGGTCTTTCAACTGGAGCGAATTTGGGTGGTGCCTTTCTTGAGCCTCGCGGGAATTAGTCTTCCTACGAGTCCAGTAATCAAACACCAACAGGATAGCTTCCTGGTGGAGGGACCACACAACATACATTCACATACATCGCGTCTTACCGTATATGAAAATGATGACATGTGCAAAGCACTAATATCACAGGCAGATATAGTGTAAAGCGTTAATCGCAGTAAAGCTATGCATTCGTACACATTCATCATAAATGTAAATGCAACATCCACACACAAGCATATAACATTTTTGAAAAGCTTGTAATAGCAGCTTAATTCCTCTTACTGGAGTCCCCAGTAGAGTCACCACCTATCGACGTCGGGATTTTTATTTATCCCTTTTCGTTACCTATTTTTTTGTGTTCTCATTTTATGTGAGATTTGTTTGAAAAAACAAGTGAAAAAGGTCCGACATGTATAATGTCGACGATTGGACTGTAAGAGTCGCTAGTTAGTTTTTTAACTGGTTGTACCAATACAACCGAGAAAAGGTTTGCACATTGACCCAGTGATTTAACACTGCTAAACGGGTCGGTGAAACCGAGATTCAATTAGGGTCCGGGGACTTGCTTATGCGGAGGGAAGGTGTTAGGCACCCCCCGACATCCGTGTTACCACGGTGACCGCCACTTTTTAAGAAACTGTTATATGAATGTGTGTGTGTGTGTGTGTATGTGGGTCAATGTGCTATTATTTAGAAGTAGTGCGAGGCCTCATTCGCACCTATATACACAGGGTTTGAATTTATATAAAAATTCATTTTAAGCAAGATATGGCAGTGATGTTTTAAAGAAGGTTTTTCAAACTCAGTGCTTAATAGTAATTGAGACCTTTTACACTCCTATTTTATTCAATATTTAGCTTGGTTGATTTTATTTTCCAGATACGAGGCATCTGTAAGAAAATAATGTACCAAACAGTGCCGAAATCCTCATGGGTATGAAAACCATCGGAGGACATCCAAACACAGTGAATAAATTTACAAGCTGCTTACAGCTGAAAATATCCATCACGGGAACCGAATCTAGATTCAGGAGACTGAATCTGTGATCACATGATTCCTAGGCTCACATGATGCCGCAATTGATATAAACGTAGTAAGCAGGTATATATATAAAAAATGTAAATATATATATATATATATATATATATATATGATCACCAACCACGAAGCACCTCCATGGGGGATCAGAAATGTAAATAAAACTGTAAAAGATCAGAAATGTAAATAAAACTGGAAAAGCTATCTACCGCCACGGAGGAAACTCCAGGCAAAACGAAATGTACAGAAAGCAGTAAAAACGGTCAACCACCACGAAGTAAACTCCAGGTGGGATGAAATGTAAATATATATATATATATATATATATATATATATATATATATATATATAAAAGCGATAAAAGCACCGGATATAAAATACAGGCTCATCGGACACAGTCCAACAACAGTATATATATATATATATATATATATATATATATATATATATATATATATATATTAAAGCATTAAACGCTCCAGACCGAAGTCTAGGCTCATCGAACAAAGTTCGACACGCAGTTTATATATATAAATGTATATATATATACAAAAGCAAGTAAACACTCCAGACCGAAGTCTAGGCTCAATCGAGGCCTAACTCGATAATGTTAGTCCATAAATATAAATATATATATAAATATTTATGTATATACAAACTGAAATAAAACCATAGACCGAAGTCCGGGCAAACACACGCAACACGACTAGCAGACTAGCTTAGCCATTTTGTCATGTACAGTTTACATTATGTATATCAAACAGCATTATATATAGCAGGTAAATATATTTTTGATCACTTTTCTTTTAGGTATGTATCAAAGCGTTGAGACGATACGATGTGGCGTCATGGTGGTGAGATGACGACTTTTCCCCTCACCGGGGTTATTGCCAATTGGGCTAATAAAGCAAACGTTGCTCAGAGTTATCTCTGAGATTGAATTGTTGCAAGTGTTGAAGGTCCTCAGTGTCATCTCTGAGGTGTGTCTGTCCTCCCGGTGTTATCTCCGGGTTGGTACTGAGTATCTCGTTGTGAGCGTCGAGATTAAAGCTGATTGCATTTGAAACAAGCATTTCTGGGGTTATCGCCGAAACTGTATTCCTTGGGGTTATCGCCAAGGTTGGTAGCTACTCCCATGGTTGGGACTGAGACTGGAACATCTCGAGGTTATCTCCGAGATGAATCGGTCTTCTCCGATGTGTGTTCCGGTATTGAACTGCAGGCCTTGGTGTCATCGCCGAGTTTGGAACAGTTACTCCCGGTGTGTGTTCCGGGGTTGAGGCTGTTACTCCCAATGTGTGTTCTGGGGTTGAAACTGAGCTTTCGGTAGTATCCGGACTGGATGTGAACTGTCTTCCAGGGTTATCTCTAAAAGACGAATCTACCTTTCTGCAATGTCAATAACAGGTGTGCAGAAAATTTCGAGTGTCTACAAAGTGGTTTGACGCCTATAATGTGAAACGACAATTGGTCGACGCCTGTAATGTGAAGCGACAATTGGTTGACGCCTGTAATATGAAACGATAAGTGGTTCGACGCCTGTAATATGAAATGACAAGTGGTTCGACGTCTGGTAAAGGCAATTACTATTAGCAAAAGTGACTCTTAGATGATGACATATGGGCCCCCATAGAATAAACCAAACTTACCACAAACGTCTCATAACAAACTTTTTATTTATATCAAAGATTGAATAAATATTACCACAAATCATTTTATCTTCAATCAACACATTTTTAATCTTCCAACAATTATTCATCATTAATATTATAACTCACAATATTTAACAACCAGATCATTCCTAGGAATTCCGATAAGGATTTCTCCCTATTGTCGTGCAAAGATGAATATTTGAATCAAGATGTATATTGATTGATGTTACAGGGGTAAAATATTGATGATGGGCTTTTAAATTCGTAGATGATAGTAGATTTCATTCTCTACTTAACTCTTCTAATAAATTGTTATTTCCGCTGCAGTTGTTGATCTAAAACTTGTTGTCTATTGTATTCTATCAGATTTTTCCTTGTTGAGAACTAAGGATAATTTGTTCTATATTATCTTAGTCATAATATTCTTTACTGGGCTAGTTGAGCTCACCATTTTTCTTTTTGTTCTATTTTTCTTCTTAGGAGGCGAGAATATAGCGGGAACTAGTCGGGGTATGGAGTGATGGTTCTAGAAAGTTATTTTAGCAGTCCTCACTATTTTTGTAAAATAGTGTATCAATAATTGTAATGAGGACTCTTTTTTAGTTTTAATACTGTCTATTAGATAATATTTGTATTTAAACACACAGTATATGTGTTGTCGTATTTTGCACGACAATTATATTAATGAAGTTGTGTGTGTTTCTGTACCATGTATTTGGAGACTCAAAATGGGTTGGGTGGAATGGATCTATTTTTGGGGCATCACAGACTGCACAGTAAGAAATCAGGCAAAATCATTTGTAAGATCACGGGCGAGGAAAAAATAAAACTTCTGATGCTCCTTTTCAAATTAATAATATAATATTCAATAAAATATAATATATTCTATTTTTCATATAAAATAAAACTTATTATAAAATTATAATAATAATAATAATATTACAACTCCCTCCCATCCACGTTTCTTTCCCCCCCCCCCCTCCTTCCCTCCCTCCCTCCCTCCCCCCATTCTTTCCTTCACCTGCCATATATATATATATATATATATATATATATATATATATATATATATATATATATATAACTTTATTATATAATACAAAACTGAGATAACTTCTCCCGACTATTTTGAAAAAATGGGTAAGTGGGGATCCAAATGATACGCCAAACTTATAACAAATACTTCATAAAAATTTCTTCAATATTTTTAACAATATTTATTCATCACTATTATTATTCGCAATATTTAACAACCAAATCGTACCCAAGAAAGAGGGGGCTTTTCGATAAGGATTTCTCCCTATTAGCGTGCAATTAGGTGACCAAACCTCTCCTCGGCAGAACTTTCTAGACATTGTCAATATTACAAATAATAATATGAATAACTGTATCGTTTCAATTATTGATTTAATAATATATAAAATATTGACAATAATTGAATCAAATAATGTGAGATACTATGCAGCAATTACTGTAGTAATAATTGAACAAAACTGAGTGACTTCTCACGTAAACATCAATAATCAATACCGTGTGCTACTATGCAACCACGCGTATTACTGTACTTTTATCACCGGGTATTTCAACAGCTAACGGTAAAACTTCCGTCGTTATTTTCATAAAAAGATATTTTTGTCGTTTTCTCATTCCGATAATAATTTCGTTGTGGGGTCCACCAATGATTGTGCCGTCGTACGAATATTCCCTGTTAAAATGAATATTCTCCGACCAATCGAATATAATATAACAACTTGCGTACTTTGCAAAATTTATAAATATTACCCAGAATTATAACATTATAACAAATTCACTCCTTAATATTCAAAAATGATATTTATAAAAAATTCATCTTTATTCATAAAAATTGGGGTCTTACAGCTAGGGTTTTGGTTAATGATATATTCCCTTAAATGGCTGATATATCTTATATATAGCAGTTGGAAGGAACTAATCAAAACCTAATCTAATTAAAATTTGAATTTTTATATATATATATATATATATATATATATATATATATATATATATATATATTAATTAAGTCTTACTTAATTAATATACCTATATATAAATTATCCTATTAATTTAAATGCTATCAATCATATTGATATATTTAAATCTTTACAATTTAAATTAATTCTCTTTTAATTACGTTCTATGTGTGTGACCCTATAGGTTATTATTACGTTGGCTATAATTTTAAAATCATATTATAAAATTATAAACAGTGAGCGGCATCTAGTAATGCATCACTACTACCCAAATAATAATAAGATCGATGATTCGATGCAACCTTTTCGTGACCAATGTTTCAATGTAATTTAATCCTTTTATCCTTATTATCCTAGATTAAACTCGAGTCATGGAATGTGTCATACTCTTCATAATTTAATCTGAGTTTTTCTTGATCAATGAGTAGACTATATGAAAAAAATCACTATTTGAGCATGGCCATGCATTTCTTAGTCCTACTCAATCAAGAGGCCTATAGATATCACCCTTAATACATAGGAGGGTTAAATTCCATCTAGATCACTCATATTGCTCACACGATTCATGATGTACCCAATAATCATCTTTATTGTCCACCCTATTAAAGGTGACTTTTTATAATATCAAAGTACATAAATTCCCGTGTAGTAATATAGTGATTTCAGGTCGGAGGATCATTACATCATTGTCACTATGAGAATCGCTAATAACACTTCGCATAATGCTCCACATAGAATTCTCATGGGGGGTCTGTCCAGTATATCGTTCTCTAACACATACACATGCATTGACTTAATATCTCATATATTTATGACCAATGAGATTTGGTCATCATTCAATCCACATACTAGTCTCAGTGCATCATTGTTGTCCCATCAACAATGATACTCGACTAGGGACATTTAAGAGCAATGATACTAATTGTAATTATATAATCTCATATTCAAGTCACATACTTGAAACTATATAATTTGTATCACTATTCTAAGGAATTTTATTATGTTAACATTTATATAACGCAGTAAATAAAACCATAATAAAATTATTTATTTATTCAATCAAATATAATATCGAAATGTTAAGCAATTATATCAAATAATTAGCCTCTAGGGCACTAACTCTAACAAACCAAACATAAGGAAGATTCAGTTCAAGGATCGACTTATTCTTCAAATACTTCTCTATGATTAACTCATGTCATCACAAATATCATAAGAGAAAATTAATAAAGGTTTTGACCCTAAGATCGTAAAGCTGGAGGATCCTACCTTTGAAGAGGAACAACAATTTGAATCTAATGTCCCTCCATAATCTCTTCCATCCACTTCTCAACTAGTGCTAGAAGAGACCTGGTTACCTCCGCGGAGAGTATATCAGTCGGGCATTTATAGACTTATTCTTACTGCGCGAGAAATTCTAGAAATTTCTCATCTTCTTACAAATGAATTGGAAGGTAAAGGGGCAGGCAGAATGAGAGTAGTGCATTCTATAGATCCTTTGTTCACTCTCTTCTATGACTTGGAGATAGACAGAAGTATAGCTGTGTACGAGCCAAAAGGTGATAAGTTGCTTCACTTCATGTCAATTATGCTTATAATTAGAGCAATGGTGCACCACGACCACAACTTCGTCAGATGGGCTTACACAAAGTATCCAAGTCTGAAGCTGGTGTCTCAGAATTTTCCTAGAGTTCTTCGGTATACCACCAAATTGATTTGTTGTAAACCCTTTAATTCAGAACCTCGTCAATTCCACCTATTCTGCCTATGTTTATATTTTTGCTTGCATCTTCTATTTGCAATGAAAAGATCGTAGACTCACCATCTACTATCTTTGAGCAACCTTCTACTTCACAGCCATCTACTTCTATTTATTTTGAAAAATCTTATCCTCCTCTACACGAAGAGTCTTAACACTCTACGGGCGATGTAAATAATACTAGTCTTCAAATCGTAGAATTTCAACTCTCTAATGATCATGTAAATGACATTCACTCAACAATCATAGAGCTCTCACACCCTACGATCGATGTTAGACCTTTTAGTTCTTCTATTCATTCTCCAATTCACCTTGTAGAGTCTCCATCCCCTATTTATATATTAAACTTGTTGACCACTCCCCATAATTCATCTCTTCATTCCAACTCATCCTCATCTCCCAAACAAGAATCAAAACACTCTATTCCATCCAATATTCTCTCCACTTCTCAAAACGAATTCTTTGATTTGCCTCTTGCGCTGATAAATTTGTCTCAAGGCCCTCAAGGTATTTCAGAAGTCACCCCTGCTCAAGTCATGGAGCGTATGGATCAAATAACAAATCTCACTACTCAAATGTCTCATGACATTGATGATAAGCTCGAAAAGAATAACTTTGACCTCTAGGATCATATGGATAAAATCACCACTACTTTACGTAGTTTACCTGGTGAAAGGGGCAGAAAAATTTAAAGGCAGCTAAAATCCATGTTCACCAACATGACTGGTTGTCTTCTTGAGCTAGACAGAGTTTTCTTTGACACTCTGGCCAAACATAAACAAGTTATCTTAGCTCTTTAGCAGTAGCATGAGTCCTTCCTAAAATCAGTCAGTGATAAGCTTTTTGAGCTCAGTGCCACGTTCTCAGACTTTATGTGATATATGGAAATGAATGCATCCAGCACTGTAGCCTTGGTTTCACAACAAAGTGATCAAGAAACTACTTGGATTCGTGTTGATATTACCATGTCGTCCTCCCAACTTCAAGAACTAGTTGATGTTGTCAGACATCTTTCCCGATTTCTTGATGACAAAAAGGGGCACAAAGAAAGGCAAGGGGAGAGATTTTCATCTAAGGGGGAGAAAGGGGAGAAATATCACACTCAAGGGAGAAACGAACAAGGAATCAAAAGCAAATATCCATTACCCCTCCAATCTTTAGAACACCTCCTCATCCTCTATCTGGTATTCCTCTGGAGCAAGGTCGATGTAACAACCCGATATTTTCTATATAAATAAATCAGAAATTTTGTATATAATTTTTTTTTATTATTTTAAGGATGAGGATTTGTACAAGATAATGTGTATATGTAATTATGTGGTAAATAAAAATATATTTATTACATAAATATTTACAAATAAAGTTATTTTAGAATTATTAATTTTTATAAAGTATATTTTTATAATAATTAATTTTATAGTGGAAATATTTTTTTATTAACTATTTTCCATGAAAATATATTCATATATTATTTAAATAATATATGGAGTGATTTTTAGAATAATTATAACAATTATTTTATTATATGAGTTTAGTACAGATTATTAAGTTAATAATTTTACCTTAATTATTAAGGTTAATTATGGAAGAATAAATCAGATATGGAATCCAAACCCTAATTTTTGGATTATTGTCAAAGTATGAGAATAATAATATAATATTAATTATATTTTAATTTTTCAATGCTATGAATATGTACTGTATATACGTGTTGATGATGATTAGTCAATTATGGAGTTTAATTTCAAAACCCTTTTATTAATTGATTAAACCCAAATTTTACTGGGGGAAACCCTAATTGGAAAATCAATTGTGAGTTTAAGACTGTTATATAACTATGTTATATGTTTTATATGGTGTATTAACTGATTAATTAGGTAAACCCTGATTAAAATTCTAGAAACCCTAAATAATTTTTAGAAAACTCTAATTATTTAAAAAACCCTAAATTTTTATTAGTAAGCTCTAATTAAAATCTTATTGAACTTTAATTTTAATTTTTCAAACCCTAAAAATTATTTGGGAAACCTTAAGGTTTAAGATCTATTAATTTTAACCTAGATTCAAGCATCATGGACAAAAATACCCTTAAATTATTTTGTTAGTTTACTAAAATACCCTTTTTGGATTTATTTTAATAAGATTTTTTGCAAATCTTCCCATATCTTGCAAGTCATCACCCTAGATTATAGCACATGCCTAAAACTCATCCAAGCTTATCCACTTTGTCACCTTGCATGTTAGATGCATTGAATCTAAGAATTATAAATAGGTTAGGAGAGAGAAAAGTGCACATATTTGCTCATTTGTGCTCTTACACTTCACCAAGACCATCTCTCTCTAAACCCACGAATTTCCAGTGCTAGACCAGTCCCCAAATCAAGCCCCACGAAATCCAATAACAAAATCAGAAGCCAGAAATCAGAAATTAATCATAGAAGGTATAAACCCTACTCAAAAATTTGTCCAAATTTCAGTTGTTAGATGTTATGTTTGAGTGTTAGAATATGTTGTTAGTAGTGTCTATGGGTGATCTGGGTTGCTAGATGTTAGATCCATAACATCTAGAGGCTCGGATTTAGCATTTTACAAAATCTGGAAAAATTTTATTTTGTGGTCTGACATCAAATGTCAGAGGTTGTAAATCTCATCCTGTTTATGATTTTTGTGTTTTGAAGGTTTATACTTGTAGTATGTTATGTGGTCTAGGATCTAGAACTTGAATCAGGGTCGTATCGATCATATATTGCAAGATATTTAAGGTCAAAATGTGTTGACCGGCTATGACCGGGTGTTTCTGGGTAGCCCAGAACCGGCCTGACAACATTTTTAACCGCTTGATCTATCAGGTTGTTCATTGTTTGTTGATGTTGTTGTATACATGTTATAGCTTGCTAGATGAAGTATAAATCTATGCCTTAAAACCTTTTAAACAACAACTATGTTAGATTTAGGAGATGGTCAAAGTAGTCATCCGAGACTGATTTTAAGTTTCTGGAAATTTCCAGAAACCGTATGAACTAGATTCCTGACATGGTTTGACCGGCTTTGTTATGCTTGATCTATTGTTATTTCAGTGATATAATGTGATAGAACTCTTCCCTGGTATGTTGACTACACACTGCAACCTTTAAATCACTAAAATATTACAAGGATTACATGTTGTAGAAGCCCAAAAATGGACAGTCGAACTGTTCTTCATTTCTGGGTAACCCAGAAATGAAGAACAGGTCTGACAGCCATTTTAGAGGCTCAGATCTCTTGGGTTATGCAGTGTTTGGTTATGTTTGTTATTGGATCTTGTAGTCCTACACTAGCACTACAATCTCTGACTAACATCATGCCCAAAAACACAACAAACACGAAATTAGACCTGGTCAAACTTGGTCACTCGGTAATGGGCTTGATGTTCTGGGTTTCATGAAGAACACCTATAGCGACAGTTTCGTCGCTATAGGGCCATTTAGCGACAGTTATTTATAAAAATTAATTATTTTTATTAAATAATTAGTATTAATTAGTTTTTAATTTTGAAAAATACAAAATAAATTATTAAAAATTAGTTTAAATTTTAAAAATTAGTTTTTAATTATTTTAAATATATATCATAAATATTTAATATTTTTGGAATATTAAAGGTATTTAATTTATTTAATTATATTATTAAATAAATTAGTTAAAAATGATTTTAATACATGAAAAATCATTTAAAATTGTATTATGATATAAGAAAATATTTTAAGTTATTTTTAATGACTTTTAATATTTTGTGATAAAATTCATTAATAAATTAATGTTAATGATAATTAAGTTATTTACTAAATGAATTAAATAAATTAATAAAAAATAATTTTATTATATTAAAAATTATTTTAAATAATAATAAGGTATTTAAAAATATTTTAAGTTATAAAATATAACTTTCAATATTTAAAGGCAAAATTTCATTAATTAATTATTATTAATGATATTAAGGTTATTTAATAATTATATTAAATAAATTAGTTTAAAAATGATTTTAATATTATAAAAATTATTTTAAATGTAAATAAAGTGTTTAAAGATATTTTAAGTTATAAAGTATAACTTTTAATATTTAAAGAATAATTTCATTAATAATTTAATATTAATGATATTAATTTAATACTAAATGATATTAAATTTATTTAATAATTATATTAAATAAATTGTTTAAAAATAATTTTATTAATTTAAAAATCATTTAAAAAGGATATAAATGAATTAAAAATATTTTAAGTTATACTTAATGGCATTTAATATTTTGATAAATAAAACATTAATATTTTAATATTAATGATAATTATTTAAAAATGATTTTAAATATTTTAAAAATCATTTAAGGGTAATATTAATGCTTTAAAAATATTTTGAGTTATTATAAATAACTTTAATATTTTGGCAATGGTTTCATTAATAGTTTAATATTAATTAAATATTAATGATAATAGAATTTTTTAATATTTAAATCATTTGAAAATGATTCCAGTGTTTGAAAATTCATGATAAATTATAATAAATGTTTAAAAATTATTATAAATTATTTAAAAATAATATGACTGATACTTAACGATATTGAGTTACGGAATAGAGTCTTAGACTCGATAATTACCCGATAAAGTCGTCGGTACACCGACATGTTTCAGAAATTGAGCTGGACTTAGATATTTTGACTAAATAAGTGTTTATTTGTGATTCAATGGTTGTTAAACTTATGTGACAATGTGATTAGGTAATGTGCTGACTACAATAAGTAGTGCTATGTGATATAGTATGTGATTCTAATCAGTAAAATGATCTTATTACTGATAGGTTGTTATACAAAAGATAGAACTAAGTTGCAAATTGTAAGCCGCGCATCAGGCAAGTATCTTACCTTTGTATTTTCTTTATGCAATGGACATGAGTAAGAATATTTATGAATTATATTATTACTGTACAGATTATTAACCTTATATTATATATGTTCATTGATTATCAACATGTTAGTATATGATAATTCAGATATATATATTCTGTTCGTTAATTTTTATAAATGGTTATACAAGTGTCCCCACTTGAATAATCGTTGTATTTAATCACATGTTGATACACCTTTGTTAATTACCCGCATATATATATGTTGAATTATAGATTATTGTTGAACAAGATAAAACCTTTGATTTGGAACCCAGACAAGTATAAACATCCCTACATGGAAAAAATTTTATGCGCACAAGGCGGACAGATTGAATGATACCCTCGTTCTTAAATGTAGTATTGATCAATGCAGGGTACAACGGGCTGATCACCCTCGTGCCCGTAAGTTATGACGGTTTGCAGATGAATTTCTGTTTAACCTTTTCGAAAATGAAAACGATGTTCATAGTATGTCAATTAAACCCTATTTATAGTCATTACGTAGTTTCAAAAATTTGAAAGAGGGTTGTTATGTTATTATTATTGGTACAGATTGCTTCACAACTATTGAAATCGTTGTAGAAGGGTAGTATAAAGAAAATATTTAAATTCTTTCAGCTTATATATATAATTGTTATTACTTGCTGGGCACTCAAATGCTCATCCTTGCTTAATTTAAATATTTTCAGCCAAGTGTGAAGAACTAGAAAGCTCATGCAGAAACAAAAGGAAAGGAAAGCTAATCAAATAAGATTTGTGATAGTTTATGTATTAGTTTGATATTATTAAGACAAATATGATATATATTATCTATCATAGGTTGTAATGAATGTATTAAAGGTTGCGTACTTGGGAACTAGACTCTGATGATTATGTAAATTAAGTTGATTTTTATATTATTGTTATCATTATTAGTATTATTCCGCTCATAGAAATGGTATCATGAAGCACCGAGTTCGGGTTTCAAGTACCCGAATTTGGGGGCGTCACAGTCGATCCTCTTCATGACAAGAATCGTCGAGTAGAGTCACCCCTACTAGTATTCTTGTTCTCTCTGGTGATCCTACTTTTCTTCGAAGAAATCTTCAAGGAACTCATATCGTAAGAGAAGAGATAATGGGCGTATCACACCTTGGCCCAAGAGATTCTGCTGAAGAAATCAAAAGAAAAATGAAAGAAGATAGAATCAGATCTGATCGCAAAAAAGAATCTGAGAAGAAATGGCTCTCAAAGGAAAAGAGTCAAAGAGGTAAAATAAAGAGATTGTTCAAAATTGTTCAAAGTGTAATTTTTGTTTTTGAAATCTCTTGTGAACATTCATGATACATTAATAAATTCATGTTTTTTGATCTAAGAAATACAGTGGCTTAATGTATTTTAAGGCATATTTACTTGCAAGCAACTGCATCATAGTTCTTGATGAATGTTATAAAACTACTGGTGTTATCATCATCAAATAAGAGGAGATTGTTAGAGTTTGCATATTTAAATTTGACGATGAAAGTGCTTAATGTATATTTGTACCAGTATGATTTGTAAAGTCTTTATTAATGAATTATTTCAGTGTACAAGGACTTAGATTAGAAAGATCAAATAATGTTTGGTTGATCTTGTTAAAGATGATCTTATATAGTTCATAAGATTTTCAATATTCGTAAAGTTACTATGCTATTTTGTAATGATAAGATGGATCACAGAGTAAGCGCACGATCGTAATACGTACATTAGATGGGTCGCAAAGAATTTGCAACTATCGTAAAGTTCACCACAAGTCGTAAAGCATACTTCAGTTCATAAAGTGGACAAATGAATCATAAAGTCAAGCAAAGCTCATTGAGAAGAATATGAACGTAGAGTACTCCTAGAAATTGCTGAGCAAAATACTTATAGTAAAGTTACTCAAGGATTGTTCAGTAATAGAAGATAGCAAAGCCCACTCGTAAAATTTCACTGCAAAGTAAACATTACAAAAGAGCAAATCGTAGAGTAAGACACTACGATTTAGCATCATCATAGAGCAATCAAGTATGACAAGATGACTGACATTGGAGTGTTACTTATTGAAAGTCCCAATGTATTCACCAAACAGCCTTGGTGAAAGTGACACGTAAAGGGTGTTAGGTAAGAAAGCAGACTGATGTGACAAACAAGCTAAAAAGGAGTTGTCACCTAAGTTTAAAATGTCCACATCAAGAATCCTAGAATATCTGAGCATTAAATGCACAAACGGACATCTAGCAACGGGAAGATTTTCAGCAGAGTACAAAAGGCAACAAGGATTTAAATTGAAAAATAGACGTACATTAATATAAAAGCTTAAACTCTGCAAAAGAAATAGAACAAAATCAACGATCTTGAATATCTAGTTCAAGATGCTAACTACTTGAGAATAAAAGATTAACACCATCTTAGCAGCACCTCTCAATAAGAATCAATTAACAGATCATCAGAGGACTTAGAGTCCTTGTCTTAGTGGCTAAATATCCAAGTCTACCGTACTTAAAGAGTTCTTAGTGTCCTTATCTTAGTGACTAAATATTCATCTTAGTGTCCTTGTCTTTGTGACTAAATATCCAAGTCTGTGAGGCTTAAAGAGGGCAGAGTGTCCTTATCCGTGTGACTAAATTCTTAGTGAATTTACTACCCGTGGAGTAGAAGAGTGGATAAGGAGTTATCCAGTCTCTGAACCACTTAAAATCTGTTATATCTTTACTATACTGTTCTTACTGTCCACCTGCTTACTTATATTATCTTGCTAAATTTAGAACTGAGATTCTTTTTCAATCTATTAGGGGATTTTTCAAAAGTCATATTTCGTTGTGCTTAATCAATCTAATTAACAAATATTTGGTAACATCTTATAATCAATCAAAAGTTTTCAAAAGATTAATTCAACCCTCCTTCTAAATCTATAAGTGCCTCGGGAAATAACATATGTAATATTATATTATGGTCATTTTAGAAAAAGGTTAAGGATAATTTTATTTAGAAATTTGTAGTCTCAATGGTGGGGATTATAATACATGGTTGGAAATAATACTAAATAATCCCCTATAGTAAGCCATTTTATAATCTCTAGACTAATAGTCTTAAGTCCAAATTTGAAAATAAATAAGACACTTGGGATTAATAGTCTTATCCCAAGTGTAATCATTGCAAATAAACATATCCCGAAAGAATTAGTGCGTAATTAACAATTAACATAGTATCAATTTCATTATTATTTATCTTTTATGAAATAAATATACTTATAAATATATCATATTGAATATATGAGCTGAATATATATATATATATATATATATATATATATATATATATATATATGGGACTGATACATAGTTAACGTTGTAAAAAAGAGACTAGCCTTACAACAAATCATGATCGTTCATCCGAATATCTAATGATTAATATTGCTCTCGTCAGCAGTTTAATTTCCAATATTCTGTAGTTTAATACTGCGGACGGGATAAATATCCAAAATGCCCATCCTTTACATATTCCCCGTCCGCGGTATTAAACTGTGGACGTTAAGTTCCTTTTGCAAATTAAAACGTTGTCGTTCAATTCCAAACTACCGTACGCAATTTAATACTGCGGATTCTAGGTCCTACAAAGTGACTCCAAGAATGCCATAAGTCCTACTCGCAGTGTAATACTGCTGATTCTAGGTCCTCTCAAATGACGCCTCGGTCTAACTAAACGACGCCAAGAATTTATAAGTCTCATCCGCAGTTTAATACTGCGGACGCTAGGTCTCTATATAAATATGACCAAGTACTGTTGAAAACTTCATACTTCATATAGACTAATCTTGGGATCTCATCTCATTTTGACAGTTTCTTTTGGAGAAGTAGAAGAGTTCGAATTAAGATTGAAGAAATTTTTTATTGCTTCTTGCATGTTGTTATTATTATTACTAATTACTTGAATCTGTAACAACCAACTTGAATATGCAAGAGAAATAGAAAAAAATTCAGCCTTCATTCGTGATATATACTGTTCAATCTCATCTCATTTTTACAGTAACGATCTGGGACGATTATAGTTCGATTTAATGTTATTAGGTTTTTTATTTGTTCTTGGGTATTCTAATCATCATCAAAGATAAGATAACGAATATGCAACAAGAATACCTAGGAGAAATGAAAGACTAATAACATTAAATTGAACTTTTCTCGTCTAAAGTCTTCGTCCGTAGTTTAATACAGTGGACGTTGGTTTGCTATTAAAATGGTGTTGTTTTTAATAAAAACAGATGTCCGCAGAACTAAACTACGGATTCTGACTGATAAAAACCTAATTGCAAATGACATATGCTATTCTCTTTCATCGTTAAAGGGTTCAATTAACTTGAGAGCGCATAGCCTACTAGCAAGCAAGCATATTGATAAGTGGATTTCATACCTACAAATCGGATACCTATTCGGACTTAAACAGTGCCTAATCCATTTATTTTAGTATCGTTTTATATGTTTGTTCTTGTTTTGTGCGCATGTTCTAGTATGTGTTAGCTAAGACATGATGGTGGAAATATGGCGAGGAAGTGCATCAAAGTAGCAAAAAATAGTAGAGTGCAAGATAGTACCCCGCCGGAGCGAGCCTTTTACATAACAAATACCCTGCCGAGGCGGGGGTGTGAATTAACCAGAAATTTAACACCCCGCCGAGGCGGGGGTTCCCAAGTATAAATAGCCCGCTGGGGCAGGGGTACGCGGCCAGAAAAGAAGAGTTTTAATGCACTTCTACTACTACCATGGCGTGGACTTATAGGCTTTGGATTCAATTGGGACTGGACTGAGGACGTATCTAGCTACGATTACAGAGATTTAAGCAAGGGAATTCAAACATTCATAAAAAACCAATCAATTACAACTTTCAAGCCCTAACTTGTGAAGATTCTTGGAGGAGCAAAGCAAAGGAGCAAGGATCACGAAGATTGCAGAATTGAGTGAAGAGAAGAGTGGTTTTATTACTAATCTTTTTCTTCAATTTTAGTTTTTGTCATTGGGATGTTGTTTTCTTTAATCTATTCAGTGTTTAATTCATTAATTATGAACTAATTCATTTTATTAAGCTTACAATGGATCTTTAAGTGTAACAAGGATTATCATGCTTTGATTTCAATTCAATGAAGCTATTTTTCAGTTCATCTATTATGATTTATGCTTAATTTATGAATTGCTTGATCACCAATTCTATGTGGACTTGTATGAATTCGAGAGATGAGATATGAGTTTAGACTTAGTCATTATAGCATGTGTTTGTGATTTTTGCGTTTTGATGGAATTCATGATGTATATTTAGGATAGAGATATTCATATGCATCACATGTGATCATATGAGAACTTGGGATTTAAACATTCTTTAATTGTAATTCACATAGAAATATAGTGAATTAGTTAATTAGGGTGTTTGGCTTAATTCTATCATCTGTGGATTTAAGTTAATATGGGTTTAGTGCATCGAGAGATGACTAATTCTACTTTCGTGTTCTTGATTAATGAACTGGAATAGTTAAGTGAATTGAAGAGAAGTGTGATTATGACGCCCCCAAAATAAGTCCAATCCACCCACCCTATTCTGAGTCACCAAATACATGGTACAGAAAATAACTACAACATCGTTATTATAATTGTCGTGCAAAATACGACAACATATATACTGTGAGTTTAAATACAAATATTGTCTTCTAGACAATATACATACTCAAATAAGTCCTCATTACAATTATTAATAAACTATTTTATAAAAATAGTGAGGACTGCTAAAACAACTGTCTTGACCCATCACTCCATAACTCGACTAGTTCCCGCTATATTATCGCCTCTTGAGAAGAAAAATTGAACAAAAAGAAAAAAGGATGAGCTCAACTAGCCCAGTAAAGAATATTATGACTAAGATAATGAACAATAAATTATCGTTAGCCTTCAACAAATCAGATAAAATATAATGGATAACAAGTTTTAGATTAATATTCGCAACGAAAATAACAATTCATTAGAAGAGTTAAGTAGAGAATTAAGTCTACTATCTTCTATGATTTAAAAGTTTATCATCAATATTTTATCCCTATAACATCAATCAATATACATCTTGAATCAAATATTCATTCTTGCACTACGGGCCAAAGATATTCATTTGTATCACCAGTTGGTCATGCTCATCTCAACACCTGTTCATCTTTTCACTACGGACCAAAGATATTCATCAAGTAATCATTCATGTTTGCACTATAGGCCAAAGATATTCAGTTATATCACCATTTAGGACTGAGAATGATGAAAATATTTTAAAGAAAACGAATCCAGTGAGATAAAAGAACAAGGATTAAGGATTCGTATTTTAATTTATCCAAGTTCAAAAATACTCCATAATAAACCATTGTGGAGTAAAATTTTAAGAATAAAGATCAAAACATGGATACAATCAAAGCTAGTAACCATAATAAACAACTTGGACAAAGAAAAAAAATTTAATTTTTTCTGTGAATAGTGCCGTATACGTGAATAGTAACCCTGACATGAAAAGGTAAAAATTCTACAAGAAAAATTATCATACTTCGTGAATAGTACTCGTGAATAGTAACTCATAAATAGTAACTCGTGAATAGTAATTCTTGAATAGTAACCCCAACATGAAAAGGTAAAAATTTTATAATAAAATTCATACCAATATTTCGGTATAATGATATTAAAAGAAATAATATCATTTACGAAAAAATAACATCCCTTACCTCAAAAGGATCGTACTTCTGACTGGAATAACGAATATAATGCTGAAGAAAACTTGCACCGTATAGCAACACTCAAGATATCTAAATACTCACAAAAATACGCTCGATAATATAGAGAGAGAAAACTTCAGTTTCTGGTGTGATTTTTAATTCTGACCAAAGCACCTAATTTATAGAAAAATGCTTAGAACACCAAAGTGTCGACGTCGAGATTTTTATTTGTCCTTTTTTTATTCTTGTTCTTTTGTGTTCACATGTTAGGTGAGATTTGTTTGAAAAAATAAGCGAAAAAGGTCCGACATTTATATGTCGACGATTGGACTATAAGAGTCGCCAGTTAGTTTTTTAACTGGTTGTACCAGCACAACCGAGAAAAGGTTTTCACATTGACCCAGTGATGTGACACTGCTAAACGGGTCTGTGAAACCGAGATTCATTAGAGTTCAGGGACTTGCTTATGCATAGGGAAGGTGTTAGGCACCCCCCGACATCCGTGTTACCACGGTGACCGCCACTTTTCAAGAAACTGTTATATGAATGAATATGTGTGTGTGTGGGTCAATGTGTTGTTATTTGGAAGTAATGTTATGCCTCGTTCGCACCTATATACACAGGGTTTGAATTTTATATATAAAATTCAGTTTTGACAAGATATAGCAGTGACGTTTTGTAAAAAAAGGTTTTTCAAACCCTGTGCTCAATAGTAATTGAGGCCTTTGATACTTCTATTTTATTAAATGTTCGGCTTTATTGCTTTTATTTTTGAGATGCGAAGCATCTTCGAGAAAATAATGTACAAAGCAGTGCCGAACTCCTCATGGGTATGAATACCATCTGAGGAAATCCAAACACCGTGAATAAATTTACAAGTTACTTACAGTTAAAAATGTCCATCACGGGAACCGAATCTAGATTCAGTAGACTGAATCTGTGATCACATGATTCCTAGGCTCACATGATAACGCAGTTTATATGGAAGCAGTAAACAGTTATATATATAAAAGTTATAAATATATATATACAGACATGATCAACCACCACGAAGCACCTTCATGGGGGATCGAAAATGTAAATATATAAAAGCGGTAAATATATATATATATATATATATATATATATATATATATATATATATATATATATGTGTGTGTGTGTGTGTGTGTGTGTGTGTGTGTATGTGTGCAAACAATCAACCACCACGAAGCACCTCCATGGGGAATTGCAAATGTAAATAAAGCAATAAAACGATCAACCGCCTTGAAGTAACCTCCAGACGGGACAAAATATAAATAAAGCTATAAAAACGGTCAACCACCACGAAGTAAACTTCAGGCGGGACAAAATATAAAGAAAACTGTAAAAGCGGTCAACCGCCACGAAATAAACTCCAGGCGGGACGAAATATAAAGAAAGCGGCAAAAACGGTAGACCGCCACGAAGTAAACTCCAGGCGGAACGAAATGTAAATATATATATATAAGCGGTAAACCCACCGGATGTAAAATCCAGGCTCATCAAATAGAGTTCAACAACAATTCATATATATATATATATATATATATATATATATATATATATATAGCAAGTAAACGCTTCAGATGTAAATTCAGGCTCATCGAACAAAGTTCGACCACAGTTTATATATAAGTATATATATAAAAGCAAATAAACGCTCTGGACGTGAGTCCAGGCTCAATCGAGACATAACTCTATAATGTTAGTCCATATATATATAAATATATATATATAAAGGAAAATTAAAACCACGGACCGAAGTCCGAAAATACACATGTAACACGACTCTCAACGTGAAGAACTGTATGTGCAAAGATGAAGAGAAAGGATATAAAGTGTGTAAGAAGGCTTACAGTGGACTATCAAAGAAGACTTCTATAACTTTAAGTGGATGAACACTCGGCTCCAACAAGTAGAAAAGTAGCTATATATGAGCTTACAAGTGTTTAAAATGAGACAGTACTTAATTTATAGTATGTACAGAGCAAATTGGATAGGACTTCCTCGCCTTTTCTCTTGTAAATATGGACACCCCAAGCCCTCTATTTATAGAGGGGGGTGCCGCAGGTGTACCTGCGACAGCAGCAGGTGTTCCTGCGGTAGCAGCAGGTGTACCTACAGCTGCTCGAGGTGCCCCGGGCAATGTGGGTCCCACTGTCTCGACGTACGTGCACTCGAACAACGCGTTATTCGCTCGAACCTTCATAACTTTCAATCCGGGAGTTCCGGAAGCGTGCCATACCATTCTGAAAAGCTCTTTCTGAGAACTACGTAATGACATATTATTTGCCCTTTTTTTATTTTAGTAAGATGGGTCCATGACCGAAATGGCATTTCTGGGTTTCCATTAGGCAGTTCGTTGAGCCGTTTTGCGTAGTTTGCGCTTGAAAGTTAAGATACGGTTCTTATGGGACTTCTATTGAAGTGATTTGAGTTGAAATGAGTGTACTTGATGTGAGTTGAAGTTGAGTGGGAAAATGACCATTTTGCCCCTCCTGGGGTTATCTCCGATTTTTACGCAGTTGTAGCAGTCTTTTCTCAGGATTATCTCTGAGGTTGACTTGATGTTGACTTTGACTGTTCTCAGGGTTATCTCTGAGGTTGGCTTGACCTCCCGGGATTGACTTCGGTCATTTAAACTTGATCTCTCGGGATTATCTCCGGGGTTGGAACTGACTTTCTCGGTATTATCTCCAAGGTTGAAAACTGATTTTTCGGGATTATCTCAAGGGTTAGAAGTTGGATCTCCCGAGGCTATCTCTGGGGTTGGAGTTGATGTTGTGGTCCTCCAGGGTTATCTCCGGAGTGTGAAAAGATGCTTTTGCCCTCCTACATAGTTAGTAACAGGAAAAGAAAATTTTGAGTGTCTACAGATGCCCCTCTTTATCATGTTCATGCAATGCAATAGAATGGACATGATAAAAGTTAGTAGACACTTGAAATATGGCAAGGTATTTTTAATGATGCAAATCGCAATGTAATGAATGTCATGATAAATGTTAAAATGTTTTCGCAAATCGCATTTGGCCAATCGCACATCGCATTTTGCATATCGCATATCGCATATCGCATATCGCATATCGCATATCGCATATCGCAAATCACAAATCGCAATGTAATGAATGTTATGATGAACGTTAAAATGTTTTTCGCAAATCGCTTTACCTTTACCGATCATTGCTGATGCCTATGCTGGTGTTGACTCCAATGGTTTGGCTTTTTATCGGTGTCGTCGATGCTTGTCTGATGAAGATAAGTTGAGATATTTTCCACATCTCTGATGGGGAAAACATTTTGAGATCACCAGACCTTCCTGATGTATACGCTGGTAGTTTATAATGGTGCCTACCCTCTTGATCGCCAAACTATTTTGGTTCCCACTCGAATGTAGGTATACGAAGCTTTTATCGCTGAACTGTCTTGATGTTGTGCTGAATTGATGCCAATGGTTTAGAATACCGGATCTTTCAATACCTTCGCGAAAGTAATATTCCAAGGTTTGCTTCGCCAGACTCTGCCTGATGTTACACTCACCCTTTTTACGGTGATTCAGAGTTTACTTTCATTGTTGGGTGCTTGTGCCCCATTTCCTTGAGCATTTGATTTGTAACCCGGCTGAACTGATGACCTGAATGCTGCTGACATCCCTGGAGGGTGCAACTCGTTCTTTTGCTGCCCAACTTTGAACTTTGGTGTAAAGGCCTCAACTTGTAAGGACTTGACGCGTGTTTGATGGTGTATATTTCAATCGCTAGGCCCTTCGTCGTTGGCCTTCTGCTCCTGAGTTAAGAACTTTTTAAGAATTTTCCCCTTCTTTTGTAGGGGTACGCTTATGTCGCCATGATTTCTTTCAGGAGTTATCCCCTTTCTTTTGATGAGAGGCTTTATCTCATCTTAAGCTCCTTCCATTTCTTGGAATTGGACAATGCCCCAGTACTTTCGCATGTTGATGCTGGGGATTCATATGAGAAACTCTTTATTGATGACGTCGCGAGTGAGTAATATCCAAATCGCCAATGAGATGATGTGAGGGAAACTTTGATGATGATGTACCATGCTGATGGTACTGACTGGTGCATTTTCCTCCTTAGGATGATTGATAAATTCCCCAATGTTTAATTTTTGTTATTTCTGAGATTGCCCCAGTCTTGTTATAAGGGCTCCAATATCGGGTTGTCGCTAATTTTGAAATTGCCCCAGCCTTGCTTATTGTCTGGGATAGTTGCTTTGATAGATGAGCTGATAAGACGTCGAGATAGCAAGAGGCTTTTACCAGATGGTAAACTAGTAGTGGATTTGGGCTTTGATGCCCTCAATTATTATTCCTGACTTGTTCTCGCAATCGGCGTTGATGGTTTTCTTCTGATTTTGACGAAGACTTGTGATTGAGGGTGTCTACTTTTTGAAGGTCCTCGTTGTTGGTTGTCTTAGTGTATCGCTGTTTCTTCCTTTCTGGGATTTGTGCCAGATTCGATGACCTTGAAGTGTTGTTAGGTCTTCTCGACATAGGTCGCTGACTTGGAAGGTTGTCCTTGGGATTGATGTTTGGGTTTGGATGTTTCTTTTGTGGGTTAGACCGTACCACTGATGGTTACCTACGTACTCCCATTGATGAGGGGAGATCAGGTCTGCGTAGTTCACGCTGGTGAGCTGAACAGTTTGAGAAGTGTTTGTTTGAGATGTGTTTGTTTGGGTTTTTTGGTTTTTTGTTTGGTTTGACCATACCATAAATGGATGCCTATGTACTTCCATTGATGAAGGGAGATCAGGTCTTTCATAGTTTAGGCTTTGGTTTAAAAGGCTAAAAATATTTATTAGAGGTTGATCTTGGTTGAAGGGGTTTATCGATTTTTGTAGTGGTTAGACCACACCGTACAGGGCTGCCTGCGTACTCCCATTGATGAGGGGAGATCAAGTTTGCGTAGTTCCAACTTTGGTTTGAAAAGGTTCAAAGTGGTAAGTGGTGAGAAGGGTGTAGATATATTTTTTTTTTGTTTTTTTTTTATTCTTTTTTTTTCTTTTTTCTTTACATGCATAGAAAATAAATGGGACACTGCGAAGAAAGTGATCGTCCCAACATCTCCTAGAACTCACAACTGTATCCTCTGGATCTGCATCTTCTTGGCTAGTTGAGGCATGATAATTCAGTTGTCAGTGGTTATATTGCCTTCAGGGCTCGCGATAGAGGTTACCTCTTGGTTCTGAATATCTTCACTTATGGCCATAACTAGATCGCTTCCTGATTCAATACATTCCTCAAGGACACTTGAATTGGACCCATCGCAAAAAGGGATGAACTCTGGATTCTTTAATGGGTTGGCTTCCCCGACAATTTCACCGCCTTTTTCTTCATCTGTTCCTTCGCCTTTTTCCTAGGTTTGAGATGACTCGACCATGAAATCTCCCTCGAACTGTTGTTGCATTTCTCGCAAGGAACTTTCCTTTTGGGCTTTTTCTTCTTTGGAAAGGATTAGTATTTCCTCCTCATCATCCAAGGTGATGAAATCAGGAACGTGGTTGATATCTTTGGGCCACAGGACGTTTGATGTTGGCGAAGGAATCTCCTTTGGGGATGCCTTTGTCTCCTCTGTCATTACTTGCATTAGAATCAGTCCACCTTGTATTCTGGCAGAATTGTCGCTCATAGCCTTCACCTCATTTGAACTATCTGTCTCGAATGGACATCTTAAGCTTTTTATTTCCTTTTCGCCTTTTTTGGTGTTGGGAAATTCTATCTCCAGCTCTCCATTTTCAATGAGATCCTGGATTTTATGTCGCAAAGACCAGCATTCTTCAGTCGTATGTCCAAGTGAGTTAGAATGGTAGAGACATATGTTGGTGGAATCATAACTCTTTCTCTTGGGATTTATAAGAGGTAGCAACTCAGTAATCCTTCTTTCGCTTATCAGAAAGTATAGCATTTTTTCATTTGATTTGCTCATAGGGGTGAATTTTCGGACTCTTTTGGAGGTTGTTTGATCTTTCATCTTTGAGAATTCGCATTCCCCTGAGTGATTTTTCTGTTGGCGAGATCTTCTAGCAATTTTATCATCCCCCTTTTCTTGTACTTTTAGCCTGCTTTGATATTCTTCATTTAGTTGGCTCATCATAGAGAGATATGGGCTTACATTATGGTTAACCTCCTTTTTCTCTTGGCTTTCTGATAGTTGAGTGAAAAATTGTCTCGTTTCCTGATGTTGGCGCACTATCAGCTTAGCCAGCAGATTTACTTGATTCTGGATCGTCTCTAATTTTTGCATTACTGGCATACCCTCCTCCGAGTTTTCCCACTCTAGAACATTTGTTATGTGCCTTCGGGGGTATTCCTTCACCCTTCGTATGTACTTACGATTTGGATACATTTCAGCGCTTCCTGACCCAATCATGTTTACTTCCCCCGTATCATGCTGCAACGGAAGGTTGGTGTTGACATTTTGTTGATCAGGTTGTTGGACCACAATACTGCCACTTTCGATCATATTTTGAATTTTATGCTTTAAAGACCAACAATCTTATGTATCGTGTCCTAGAGACCCTGAATGGTAAGCACATCTTTACCATGGATTGTATCTTTTGCTCCCTGGTTCCAGAGGTGGGGCCAATTCGGTAATTTTCTTGTGATCCATTAATATCGCCAATACATTTTCAAGGGAATCGCCAAGTGGAGTGAACACCCAATTTTTCGCTCTTTCAAATTTTCTTTTCCTGTTTGGACATTGGTTTAATGCAGCCTGTTGTTGAGATGGCAGATTGTCTTGCATTTTCCAGATGGGGGGACTGTAGGTTGGTCTCCTAGCTCGCCCCTGTACAACAAGGGATACATCTTCAATGCCTTTATCGGGTACACCCTTGGGATCGCTCGCATACTTACCAGTCTGTATATGCTTGACGACTGCTTCCAAGGCAGTGAAGTCTTTAATCTTGCCTGCCTTCAGGCCCATCTCTGTCATTTCGTCGTGTTTGATCATTTCTGAGAATGACTTTCCTATGTCTGCTAGGATCCTCTTGTAGTACGGAGCCTCTTGGATATCAATAAATGTCATTACCATCTCAGTTTCTGTCATTGATGGAATGACTTGCGCTGCTAGATGTCTCCACCTTTGGGCATATTCTCAAAAAGATTCAGTACTTTGCTTTTTGACTTTAGTAACTTGGTATCTATCCGGTGCCATTTGTGACTGAAAACTGTACTGATTTAGAAAGGCGTGGGCCAATTCTTCCCAGTTGTGGATTTTTGCATTGTCAAGTCGGGCATATCAGGCTTTAGCCTCTCCAGTGAGACTCCTTTGAAAAAGTTGCATTCTGAGGCTTTCATCTTCAGTATAAGACCCCAGTTCGCCAATGTACACTTTTAGGTGCGTATAGGGATCGCCTGCCCCATTGTACTTTTCAAACTCTGGGATTTTGAATTTGTCAAGATATCGAGCCCCTGGGAATATGCAGAGATCTGAATAAGTGACACTTCCATAGTTTCCAGTCCCTTTGATTGATTGGATGGTTTCCTCCATTTGTTGGACTTTCTTCCTTATATCCCCAGTTTCTCGATCATCCCTGAGTTTTGTGATTTTAGGGGTTTTGTTGGTTCCTTTATTGTAATGAGGTTCAGGTATCTAGGTTTCCTTCTTTTTCCTAATACCCTGACTGCCCCTGGTGTGAATGACTCTGGTTGAGTAGGCATTGTATGGCCCTGAGTATTTTTACTTTGTTCTTTTAAAAAGACAACCAATTTTGCTATCTGATTCCTTAGTCCTTCAAACTCCTCTCGGGAAACAGGAGTAGGATCAGGCTGGACACTTGTAGCCATGTCTGACGGTGGGCTTAGTGCCTTTTTGGACTTTAAACAGGTAACGGGACCGATTGCTTCCCTACAAAAAGACTTATGTAGTTTAGTCTTTAGGGAATATAAAAAATAATTTACATGTTATAATATGTTTGTTATAGGAGTGTTGTCCTGCAAAACGGGTGTTAGCATAATATGTCAGGTTTTATGTATGTACACATATTCCTTCATATTTTCCATTACAATGATTTGATATGGAACGAAATTACAAGTAATTGTTCTTACAAGTAATTGAAAATGGAATATATGAAGAGACTTTCCTCCGCATTTGGTTTATCAGAGGCTGACCTATCTTACGCTACTCTCGCGGCTTTTTGGCATGAAGGTTCCTAAATCATCGCAATTTACTTGACGGGAAGTTAATCCGGTCTTTCAACTGGAGCGAATTTGGGTGGTGCCTTTCTTGAGCCTCGTTGAAATTAGTCTTCCTACGAGTCCAGTAATCAAACACCGACAGGATAGCCTCTTGGTGGAGGAACCATACAACATACATTCATATACAACGTGTCTCACCGTTTATGAAAATGATGACATATGTGAAGCACTAATATCACAAGCAGATATGGTGTGAAGCACTAAGTGCAATAAGTAAATGCATTTGTACACATTCATTCAAATGTAAATGCAACATCCTCACACAAGCAGATAACAGTTTTGAAAAGTTTGTAATAGTGGCTTAAGTCTTCTTACTGGAGTCCCCAGCAGAGTCGCCACCTGTCGACGTCGGGATTTTTATTTGTCCCTTTTCTATTCTTGTTCTTTTGTGTTCTCATGTTAGGTGAGATTTGTTTAAAAAAACAAACGAAAAAGGTCCGACATTTATATGTCGACGATTGGACTATAAGAGTCACCAGCTGGTTTTTTAACTGGTTATACCAACACAACCGAGAAAATATTTGCACATTGACCCAGTGATGTGACACTGCTAAACGGGTCTGTGAAACCGAGATTCATTAGGGTTCGGGGACTTGCTTATGCAGAGGGAAGGTGTTAGGCACCCCGCGACATCCGTGTTACCACGGTGACAGCCACTTTTCAAGAAAACTGTTATATAAATGTGTGTGTGGGGGGGTCAATGTGTTGTTATTTGGAAGTAGTGCTATGCCTCGTTCGCACCTATATACACAGGGTTTGAATTTTATATATATAATTCAGTTTTGACAAGATAAAGCAGTGACGTTTTGTAAAAAGAGGTTTTTCAAACCCTGTGCTCAATAGTAATTGAGGCATTTGATACTTCCATTTTATTAAATGTTTGACTTGATTGCTTTTATTTTCGAGATGCGAAGCATCTTCGAGAAAATAATGTACAAAGCAGTGTCGAACTCCTCATGAGTATGAAAACCATCTGAGGAAATCCAAACACCGTGAATAAATTTACAAGCTGCTTACAGCTGAAAATGTCCATCACGGGAACCGAATCTAGATTCAGTAGACTGAATCTGTTATCACATGATTCCTAGGCTCACCTGATAACGCAGTTTATCTGAAAGCAGTAAGCAGTTATATATATAAAAGTTGTAAATATATATATACAGACATGATCAACCACCACGAAGCACCTCCATGGGGGATCGGAAATGTAAATATATAAAAGAGGTAAATATAAATATATATATATATATATATATATATATATATATATATATATATATATATAAGTGTGCAAACAATCAACCACCACGAAGGACCTCCATGGGGGATTGCAAATGTAAATAAAGCAATAAAACGATTAACCGCCTTGAAGTAACCTCTAGGCGAGACAAAATATAAATAAAGCTATAAAAACGGTCAACCACCACGAAATAAACTCCAGACGGGACGAAATGTAAAGAAAGCTGTAAAAGCTGTCAACCGCCACGAAGTAAACTTCAGGCGGGACGAAATGTAAAGAAAGTAGTAAAAACGGTCAACCGCCACGAAGTAAACTCCAAGCAGGACAAAATGTAAATATATATATATATATATATATATATATATATATATATATATATATATATAAAAGCAATAAACGCACCGATGTAAAATCCAGGCTCATCGAACAGAGTTCGACAATATATATATATATATATATATATATATATATATATATATAAAAGCAAGTAAACACTCCAGATGTAAATCCAAGCTCATCGAATAAAGTTCGACCACAATTTATATATAAGTATATATATAAAAGCAAATAAACGCTCCGGACGTGAGTCCAGGCTCAATCGAGGCATAACTCGATAATGTTAGTCCATATATATATATATATATATATATATATATATATATATATATATATATATACAAAGGAAAATAAAAACCACGGACCGAAGTCCGGGCATACACACGCAACACGACTATCAACGTGAAGAACTGTGCATGTGTGCAAAGATGAAGAGAAAGTCTATAAAGTGTGTAAGAAGGCTTACAGTGGACTGCCAAAGAAGACTTTTATAACTTTAAGTGGATAAACACTCAGCTCCCGCCGTTAAAAAAGTAGCTATATGTGAGCTTACAAGTGTTTAAAATGAGAAAGCATTCAGTTTATAGTGTGTACAGAGCAAATTGGACAGGGCACCCTCGCCTTTTGCAAATATGGCAACCCCAAGCCCTCTATTTATAGAGGGGGTGCCGCAGGTGTACCTGCGGCTGCCCGGGGTACCCCGAGTAATGTGGGTCCCGCTATCTCGACGTACGTGCACTCGAACAACGCGCTGTTCGCTCGAACCTTCATAACTTACAATTCGGAAGTCCGACGGAAGCGTGCCATACCATTTCAAAAAGCTCTTTCTGAGAGCTATCAATGACATATTATTTGCCCTTTTTTGATTCTAGTAAGATGGGTCTATGACCGAAATGGCATTTCCGGGTTTCCATTAGGCAGTTCGTTGAGCCATTTTGCATAGTTTGCGCTTGAAAGTTAAGATATGGTTCTTGTGGGACTTCTATTGAAGTAATTTGAATTGAAATGAGTGTACTTGATGTGAGTTAAAGTTGAGTGGGAAAAATGACCATTTTGTCCCTCCCGGGGTTATCTCCGATTTTCAGGCAGTTGTAGCAGTTTTTTCTCAGGGTTATCTCTGAGGTTGACTTGATGTTGACTTTGACTGTCCTCAGGGTTATCTCTGAGATTGGCTTGACCTCCCGGGGTTCACTTTGGGCATTTAAACTTGATCTCCCGGGGTTATCTCCGGGGTTAGAATTGACTTTCCCGGTGTTATCTCCAAGGTTGGAAACTGATTTTTCGGGATTATCTCCAAGGTTGGAAATTGGATCTCCCAAGGCTATCTCTGGGGTTGGAATTGATGTTGTAGTCCTCCAGGGTTATCTCCGGAGTGTGAAAAAGACATTTTTGCCCTCCTACATAGTTAGTAACAGGAAAAAAAATTCGAGTGTTTACACAAAGCAGAAAATTTAACAAAATATTAATATTTATAAAAAATCATACGCACACTTGGAAAATCTAATTTCAGAATTTTACACATGCAAGTGGGGCCCACCAACATGAAAAATATGTTTTAAACATTTTTTGTAACAAAATCAATTCAGACCCAATATTCCGGAACTTCAATAATTCATAATAAATAGCCATTATATCAAAAAATTCGAATCTTATGTCCATTCCATAGGAAATTTAATTCTATACAATTTTGTAGCTTTAAATTTTTCCAAATTCTAAATAAAAATTGACCGAAATCCACATACGGACGATTTTGCAGGCTATAATCAAATTTCAGTCAAAAATAGGGTCCACCAACATGTTTAGCATGTTTTTTGCAGTTATTGTAATAAAAATATTCTTCCTCCTCATTTATTCATATATCACACATTCATTGTAAAAATATCACCATTATTATATTATTATATTATCGTATTATACATTTATAATGTAATATAATAATATATTTGAATGAATTATTTTATCAGAAAAGATAAAATATCAATTTTTAATAATTGTCAGTTTTCTAAAAATTCCTCTATTTATATCCACAAAAAATAAATATTTTTCTTATTATATATATCAATAATTAATTATTCACAAATAATATTACAGAATCACAATAATGAAAACCAGGTCGTTCCCAGAAAAAAGGGGGCCTTCCGGTAAAGATTTCTCCTTACCGGCGCGCAATTAAATAACCTCGCCTAGACAGAACTTTCTTAGACATTGTCAATAATGCTATCTAATAATATTATTCAAATAATATGAATTATTAATCTGATAATGGGAAATAATGTGCAGTGACAATTATTGAAATAACAATAATATAAAATATCAACGTAGCAATTATTGAATCAATAAAATAAAATATTGAACAGTAATTACTGTAACAATTATTGAGTAGTGCCTTCTTACAAAAGAATTAATAATTGGTGCAATACCATGTGCTACTGTGCAACACCGCGTATTATTGTGTTTCAACCACCGCGTATTCTAACAGTGTTAACGATAGCAACTACGTCGTTATTTATAAAAACGCCCACAAATAGATGCGCCATCATACGAATATTCCCCAACAGCAAGAATATTCCACGACCAAACAAATATTCCCTGACAACAATGAATATTTTATAATCACTTGCTTATTTAAAATATTTGCGCATTTTACCCATAACTAACCACATTAATCAAATCAACCCCTTACTATTTCAAAATAATAAATAGAGAAAATTCCATTTTATTCATAAAAGTTGGGGTCTTACAACCTCCCCTCCTTATGAAATTTCGTCCTCAAAATTGACGTACGTACCTGGTGTTTCGAAAAGATGAGGGTACTTCGCTTTCATTTTCGACTCCAACTCCCAGGTCATTTTCTCAATAGCATGGTTCCTCCACAAAATCTTGACTTGTGGTATAACCTTTTTACGTAGGTTATGCTCCTTTTTATCCAAGATCTTGACAGGTACCTCCTCGTACGTTAAATCTTCGATTATCTCGTCTAGTTTTAACTCAATAATGTGGTTCGGGTCTTTCACATATTTACGTAGCGTGGATATGCAAAAAATGTTATAAACACGAGACATACTTGGCAATCAAGCGAGTTTATAAGCCACAGTTCCTACTCAATCGAGAATTTCAAATGGACCAACAAATCAAGGGTTGAGATTTCTTCTCTTCATCGACTCTTACTTCTAGAATAACGCCTTCTTGCACCTTCTTCTTTATATTCATCAACTCCGGTGTGTAGCTTAAGCAATTTTAACTTTATCGATTAAAGTCGATTCTACTCGTATATCATCACGTGGGGTCTCTAAAGTCTTTAACTCTATCTCTATCATTTGTAAGTCATACAAAATGAGTCTTTGTGTTCGACAATATCGCACTTGTACCCGCATACGATCTTCTACTCAACACGTCAGCTACCACGTTCGCTTTTCCAGGATGGTATTGGATGTATGATCGTAATCTTTCAACAGCTCAAGCCAATGTCGTTGCTGCATGTTGAGTTCTTAGAAGCCCTTCTCACATTCCTCGCTCCATTCGAATTTTATATCTTTTCGACTCAGTTGAGTTAATGGAGTAGCGGTTCGAGAAAATCATTCCACGAATATCCGATAGTAACCAGTTAAGCCTAGAAAGCTACGTATTTCGATTAATGACTTAGGTTGCTCTCAACTATAACTCATATCCCAATCTTGGATAACACGTCACAATGGCACCTATCATTTTATCACTACACAAATATAGTGTCCCCTACGGAGAGTCTGGCTTTGGTGCATTCCACAAAGGAAGTCACCAGATAGAGGCTCGGGTACCAACACTTGTAGTTGGGTTTTAACCTCCTGAAGTTCAATAGGAGCTATTCGATAAGAGATTTTAGAAATGGGTTTTGTATCGGGTTCAAGATCAATACAAAAATTTAATATCACACTCTGGGGGTAAGCCGGGAAGTTCTTCAAGAAATTCACTAAAAACAGAAATATTATTCAAATCTGACGTATTTTTGTTTAAGTCCATGACATGGGCTAAGAAAGCTTGACATCCGTTTTTCAATAAACGAATTGTTTTATGGCTTGATATGACAGTGATTAACTTTAGTGGTTTGGTTGCTTGAATTCGCATAACAGATTGGTTAGGGATATGAAAACTAACAACCTTACAAAAATAATCAATTTTGGCATGATGAATAGTTAACCAATCAATCCCTAAAATCACATCAAATACAAGTATTTTCAAAGAAATAAGATCGACAGGTAATGTGATGGTACCAACTTGGATCAAGCAAGATTTATAAACAGTAAATGTAATGAAAGTTTCTCCTAACAGAGTCTCAACAGGTAAGTCAAAGTCTAATTTCTCCGGAGTCAAGTTCAAACGTTGAGCACAAGCAGGAGAGATAAAAGAATGGGTAGAACCGGTATCTAATAAGGTATAGACTTCGTAAGAATTGATTAACTTGAAAGTAGTATGCACACAAGCCAATCATGTATGATGATAAAGCATATACTTTGTAACAATCTTATTCATTTATTAATAAAAAGTATTAATTTATTAAAGGCTTTTAAATTATCTACATGATGCTGCTTTATAATATGTGATAAACCCATAGTTTTAAACAATACTTTTAGAATAATGATGATGATCATTCTAATGAGATCTAAATTCTTAGAAAGCTTAAAACTAAAATAGTATATACGTTGCTTGCTCATTGGATGAGGATGATTGATCTTATGATCATTTATGTGGAGACACTAAAGCAAGTATGTAGGTGCTTATTAGAGAATAAGTTCACTGAACGTGGCTTGCTAAGGAATACCTAATAGAGTTTTACTTATTTGTCAATAGGAATTCCTGTAGTGATAGTAGTACAAGTGATCCTTGGACTTGAGATCATCATAGTATTTTGTGTATGATGAATTATACTTTGACTTATTCCTTAAGACCCTTAGGGTATATCAAAGGGTATGCTTAGGTATAACATGGAGATAATGTATGATCAATAAAGAATCTACCGCTTCTAGTAAAAGAAGAGAAATGTCCTATGTGATTTGATAAATTACAACCCAGTAGTCCTTGACCAATGCAGAATGAAATTAGAAAGGAGTTTCTAATTTGTATTATTTGGAGTTGTGCATTTAAGAGTCAAAATACATATAATTAAATAAAAAAAGACTTGACAGTAATTTTATGTCTTATATTTAATTGGGACATTGTATGGCAGAAGGATTGAATTGTACAGTAACTATTTACTCAAAGGTTCTTTTATGATTAATGTTGAAATCTATATTATCTGAAAAGTCGTTAATTGCTAGGGAGGTTTATCCCTATTGTAGAATAAATATTATTTATTTAAATAAATTAATTGTTTAATTTATTTATTTAAATAAGATTAGAATTGTTCTAATTGATTTATTCACAACCGGTTTAATATGGAGAACCTAAAGGGTCACACCATAAAAGGAAGAATAATTATTTAAGAAGTTAATGGCATAATCGTAATAATAAGTTAAGTATATTTAATTTAATCTATGGTGATAGAATAAATTAAATAGCTTAATATTTATTATTTAATATTTTGAAAATATTAAATTAATAAGAGGAGTCTTATTATTATTACTATTATTATTATTTAATTCCTAAAGTAGTTTGGGAATTAATTAATAACAGTACTCTCATATATTCGTAATAATATTATGAGACTAATTAATTAAAAAAGTTTAATTAATTATTCCTAATAAGATTAGGAGCCTAATTAATTAAAGGAGTTTAATTAATTAAAATAAAACCCAATTCCTTAATTGTTAAGGAGGGTTGCCTACATCTATAAATAAGAGGAGTCTTATTATGGATGAGGTGGTTGACACTTTCACAACACACGTGAATACGTAATTTCAATAGGTGAGAGAGTACATATTTTCTATGAGAGATAGAAAAACTAGAAATTTGCCAAATACACATCTTCTTGAATCTTTCTTCTTACTTGGTGGATCACCTCTAGATGCTAAACACTTGGGTGGCTAACGTTGATCAAAGGAAGGAACCAAACCCGGTGAATTCAAGTTAAACGCGAAAGGATTTGGAGGTGAACTTGTACCTGAGGAAGCTCGAATTTTCAAGGGTATGATTCTTATTCTTTATCTTTTCGTTTAATTAATTATCTTTTTGTAAAATTTTAAAACTCTTATTTTCCACGTTTTCGCTTATTTTTGGAATTTGATTGTGTTCCTGTATATTACAAACCTAACATAACTAACCCGTGATAACTTCGTTCGGGTCCTCATCACGAAAAATGTTCTTCCTTAAACTACTGACTTTGTTTTGTCCGTATCCGCCTTTGGTGCCACCGTCTCAGCTGGACTTGATTTCGCTACAAGATAAAATCGAGCTATGTGACCGTTTTTTCTATAACTAAAACATACCTTGGAAGGCTGTGGACAGTTTGGACTTATGTGTCCCTCCTCTCCGCATCTGTAGCGTCTAACTCGCGGTCGTTCTCCTCCCTTAGAATTTGTTGCTGGTGCTGGTGCTGCTCCCGACGTCTTCCCGTCATCGTTGAATCTTCTCTTTCTGAAATTTCCACTTGAATCATTTCTTCTATTATCTTAGCCATGATTACCACCGAAGTGGTTACCATTTCTGGCATGATAATTTCCTCCACGATGGTTATCATTGTTCCAATGGTCGTTGCCACCGGTACGATTATTATCGTATTGTTGGTCGTTATTTTTCGGTTGAGCTGACTCATTATCGCGCTCCAATAATTGAGCCCTATTCACAACATCTGAATATAAACAAAGTTTTTGAGAAATAAGGTATTGACATATTTTGGGTTTCAAACCTCGCAGAAACATTCGCGTCATTCTCTTCTCATTATCAACCAAATGGGATGCAAACCGGGACAACTATGTAAACTTAGCTTCGTACTGCGACACAGTCATATTGTTTTGCTCCACCTTGATGAACTCTACCTCCTTCATGTGACGAATACTTTCGAGAAAGTACTTGTCGTTGAACAATTCTTGGAACTTTTCCCAATACATCTTCAGTGCGGCAGGCTGAGTACGCTTTACGGATTCCCACCAATAATCTATCTCTCCTCGCAACATGAAGGTGGCGAAGGAAACCTTTTGCTCCTCTGAGCATCCCAAGACATCAAATATCTTGGTGATCTGCTTTATCCACGTCTCTGCCGTAAGTGGTTCTGGCTTTCCCAAAAACTCCGGTGGTCCCAGCTCTTTGAACTGCTTAGCGGTTTCCATCCGTGAGTTTCCAGTGTTTTCACCTGCATTTTGAACAGTAGTCTCTCTCGTTTGGTTTTGCATGAATTCTAGAAAGTTCCTAAATATACCATCATTCGTCATTTGGTCGGTGTTGCTGTTCACAGGAGGATTATTGTCTTCCTGTTGCACGTTATCCTCGGTATTGATCAGCAGTGATTCAATGGTCTCATTTACTCCATTGCTTATCTCAACATTTTCAGATGTCATTCTTAAATACAGCCACAAAATAAGGGTTAATTAAAGAAATTAACATGCCACATATTATCCCTATATTCTGACCAACCAAACAAATAAGCTTAGGTATGACACACTAGCGAAGGATTTACTTGTCTTTCCCCTCCTAGTTCTATTCCCCGATCTCCGCCAGAGACTATATCCCTAAGCTCTGATACCAACTATGACGCCCCAAAATAGGTCCAATCCACCCAACCTATTCTGAGTCGCTAAATACATAGTACATAAAATAACTACAATATCATTATTACAATTGTCGTGTAAAATACGACAACACATATACTATGAGTTTAAATACAAATATTATCTTCTAGACAAAATTCACACTCAAATAAGTCCTCATTACAATTATTAATACACTATTTTACAAAAATAGTGAGGACTGCTAAAATAATTGTATAAGACCCCAAATTTTATGAATAAAGATTAATTTTTCTCGAAATATATTTTTGAATATTATGGTGTGGATTTGTTATATTATTATAGTTGTGGTTAATAATTATAAATTTTGCAAAGTAAGCAAGTTGTTATAAAATATCCGATTGGTCGTGAAATATTCATTTTAATAGGGAATATTCAAACGACGGCACAATCATTGGTGGACCCCTAACGGAAGTATTGTCGTAATTAGAAAATGACAGAATTATCTTGTTATAAAAATAACGGCGAAAGTTTTACAGTTAAACTATTGAACTACCCGATGGTAAAAGTACAGTAATACGTGTGGTTGCATAGTAGCATACGGTATTGATTATTGATGCTTACGTGAGAAGTCACTCAGTTATACTCAATTATTGCAACAGTAATTGCTGCATAATATCTCTCATATTATTGATTCAATTATTGTCGCAGTATTATCTGCATAATATTTATTATTATTAAATCAATAATTGAGACAACAAAGTTATTCATATTATTATTTGCAATATTGAAAATGTCTAGAAAGTTCTGTCGATGAAAGGTTTGGTCACCTAATTGCGCGCCAATAGGGAGAAATCCTTGTCGGAAAGCCCCATCTTTCCTAGGAATGATCTGGTTGTTAAATATTATGAGTTATAATATTAATGATGAATAAGTTTATATTGATTAAAGATGAAATTGATATTTTCATTGTGTTGAGATTATTAGTGCTTATGGAAATCGACATCTATTTCAATAATAATTGATGTCTGGAGGTTATATTAACCAATCGGGTAATTAATCAGATAAATGAGCAATTAATTGTTATTAATTCACATGCTTATAACTATTTGCTCACATATGTGTACTATTGATTCACATGCATGTACTATTAGAGGAGGTGGTGCAAAATTGATAATACTTGCATGACTAAATTAAAAATTGAGGTATAGATGAAGGTACTATATTGTAACTATTTTTTCCACATGTATAGAACTATTGATTCACATGAATGTACTATTGATTGACATGACATACTATTAGGGGAGGTGGTGCAAGTTTGATAATACTTGCAGGACTAAATTAAAAATAAAGAAAAAGATGAAGGTATTATATTGTAATATTTTGAGCCCCAAAACGTGCAATTATCGAAACTATATTTTTCTATAAATAGAAGCTCATTTTTCTTTCATTCTCAGTAATTCACTAAAACTCACAAGAGCAATTATAGAGAGAGAAGTTATAGAGAGAGAAGCTATAGAAAGAAAGAAGAAGAGAAGTCTGCTACTTCACTATTCCAGTATCCAGTCTTCTTCTTAGATAAGGGATATTATTTTGTTCAGTATTCATAGGAATAATATTTTCTTTCATACTCTGTAGTATTTGAGTAATATTATTTCGTCTCATATTCTTGATTATACCCTCATTTTGTTAAAGTATTACCTCTATAGTCTGTGAAATTAGTAGAATATCCTTGAAATTTACGCTTCATCTAGTATCATTTCACAATGATATTTTCTGCACATTCTTATTAAATTTTAAGCTTTACATACCGGAGTACTGTCCATGAGTACTATTCATTTATATGGTACTATTCACAAAGTACTATTTACGAGTACTATTCACGAAGTACTATTTTCGGGATACTATTCACCCGGGTACTATTCACCCAGAGTACTATTCATGATAAAAATTAATTTCTTTTCAGTCCAAATTATTTTTGATACAATATCATTCTTGAATTTTACTCCACAAAGCAGTATCATGTTGGCAATTTAAACATTATTGAATTCTGGATAAAATAAATTATAAATCTTTAAAAATTTATCATTTGCTTCTTTTAATTGAATTCTATTCTTATATCATTGTCATCATCCTCGTGCTTATATTGTGATAAAAGTCGTCTTTGTCTTACGTGCATAGATGGACTGTTGATTGGTATGATTATGACTAGGAATCATTCGGCATAATCATGACCCGTAATGTTTCAAATGATGTGGTAAAAGTCCTCATTGGCCTGTAGTGCATTGATGGACAGTTGTCGGTATGATTATGACCAGTGTTTATTCTGTATAATTATGATCATTGATGATTACATGAATAACCTTAGCCCGTAGTATAGGGATGATTCGATGAGGTGGTTTATTTATTAAGCTGAGTCCCAGCGATAAAGTTGATGAAAAACTTTTTAAATCATAGAAGATAGTAGATACCATGTTATACTTGACTCTTCTAATGGATTACTTGTTCCGCTGCAGTTAAACTTTTTGTCTATTATATTCTATCAGTTTAACATTGTTGAAGGCTAACGATAACGTATTCTGTATTATCTTAGTCATAATATTTCTTATTGGACTAGTTGAGCTCACCCTTTTACTTTCATTGTTCTCTTCAGGAAATGAGAACGTAGCCAGGACTAGCCGATAAACGGAGTGATGGTCCGAGATGGTGTTATAGTCGTCCTCACTATTTTATGAAATAGTGTGATAATAAATGTAATGAGGACTTCATTTGAGTTTGAATATTGTCTATGAGACAATATTCGTGTAAAAACTTTAAGCTACGTTGTTGTCGTATTGTATAAAAGAAGTTTGTATTTGATTTATGTACCATGTATTTGGTGACTCAGAATGGGTGATGTATACCTATTTTGGGGGCGTCACAGTTGGTATCGAAGCTTAGGGATATGATCCCTGGCTGAGATGTGAGATAGGGACTAGGAGGGGAGAGATGGGGAATTCCTTCCCTAGTATGACCTACCTAAGTTTATTTGGTATTTAATTGGTCGGTCAGAGTATAGAGATAATGTGTGACATATCAATTAACCCTTGTTTTATGGCAGTGTTTGAAAATGACATCTAAAAATGTTGAGATCAGCAATGAAGCACATGAGACCATTGAGTCACCAACGATCAATACCCAGAATAATGTGCAACTGGAAGACAATAATCTTCAGGCAAACAATAACACCGATCAAATGATGAACGATAGGATGTTCAGAGGCTTTATGCAATTTATGCAACATCAGGCGAGAGCGGCTCCTGTTCAAAATGCAGGTGGAAACACTGGCAACTCTCGGACGGTCACCGCTAAACAGTTCAAGGAGCTGGGACCAGCGGAGTTTTTTTGGAGAGCCAAAACCACTTAAGGCGGAGAAGTGGATAAAGCAGATCACCAAGATATTTGATGTCTTGGGATGCTCCGAGGAGCAAAAGGTTCCCTTTGCCACCTTCATGTTGCTAGGAGAGGCAGATTACTGGTGGGAATCTATAAAGCGTACTCAACCTGCCGCACTGAAGATGTCTTGGGAGAAGTTCCAAGAACTGTTCAACGATAAGTACTTTCCCAAAAGTATTCGTCACATGAAGGAGGTAGAGTTTATCAAGCTAGAGCAAAACAATATGATCGCGTTATAGTACGAAGCTAAGTTTGCCGAGTTGTCCCAGTTTGTGTCCCACTTGGTTGATAATGAGGAGAGAATAACGCGGATGTTTCTAAGAGGTTTCAAACCTGAGATACGTCAATACCTAATTTCTCATAAACTGTGTTTGTATTCAGATGTTGTAAATAGGGCTCAGTTATTGGAGCGCGATAATGAGTCAACCCAACCAAGAGAGAGCAACCGATAAATCGATAATACCAGTGGTAGCAGTCATCGAAGCGGTGACAACAAACATGGAGGGAATCAACATGCCAGAAATGGTAACCACTTTGGTGGTAATCATGGCCAAGATAATAGAAGTGGAAATTTTACGAAGAGAAAATTCAATAATGATGGAAAGACGTCAGCACCAGCGCCTGTTGTTAAGGAAGGAGAACAACCGCCGATCATATGCTACAAATGCGGAGGAGAGGGACACATCAGTCCAAACTGTACGCAGCAGTCTAAGGCATGTTACAATTGTGGAAGAGAATGTCACCTAACCCAATTTTGTCGTGCACTGAATTCAAGTACAGCTGGGATGGAGGCATCAAAGGTCATCCCAGACAAGATAAAACTGGTAGTTCAAGGGAGAGTGCTTGTCGTAACCTCCCAAAAAGCGAAGAATCCGAACGAGGTGATCACGGGTAAGCTAATCATAAACTCTAGCGAATTTTATACCTTATTTGATACAGGTTCTACCCATTCTTTTATTTCTCCTACTTGCACTCAATGTTTAAATTTGACTCCAGAGAAATTAGACTTTGACTTATCTGTTGAAACTCCGTTGGGAGAAACCTTCATTACATCCACTGTTTATAAGTCTTGTTTGATTCAAATCGGTAACCGCATGTTACCTGTCGATCTTATCTCTTTGAAAATACTTGCATTTGATGTGATTTTAGGGATTGATTGGTTAACTACTCATCATGCTAAAATCGATTATTTTCATAAGGTTGTTAGCTTTCATATTCCTAACCAACCTATTATGTGAATTCAAGCAACCAAACCACTAAAGTAAATCACTGTCATATCAAGCCATAAAGCTATTCGTTTATTAAAAAATGGATTTCAAGCTTTCTTAGCCCATGTCACGAATTTAAATAAAAATACGTCAGATTTGAATGATATTTCTATTGTTAATAAATTTCCTGATGTATTCCCTAAAGAACTTCCTGGCCTACCCTCAAAGCGTGAAATTGAATTTTGTATCGACCTTGAATCCCGTACAAAATCTATTTCCAAAGCCCCATATCGAATGGCTCCTATTGAACTTCAGGTGTTAAAGACCCAACTGCAAGAATTGTTAAACATCGATTTTATTCGTCCTAGTACGTCTCCTTGGGGTGCTCCTATTCTATTCGTGAAGAAGAAAGATGGGAGTATGCGACTTTGTATTGATTATCGGGAGTTGAATCATGTCACCATCAAAAAAAGATACACGTTGCCTCGCATTGATGACATGTTTGACCAGTTGTAAGGAGCTAAATTCTTTTCAAAGATCGATCTTCATTTCGGATATCACCAGTTAAAGATTAAAACTGATGACATTCCAAAGACTGCTTTCAGAACTCGGTACGGGCATTATGAATTCCTAGTCATATCCTTTGGATTGACTAATACTCCTGCTACCTTCATGGATATGATGAACCGAGTATTCAAGGAATATTAGAATCATTTCTTGGTTGTCTTTATTGATGACATCCTCATATACTCCAAAAGCCGTGAAGATCATGAGCAACACTTGAGGCTGATACTTCAAAAGCTTCATGAAAATAAGTTATATGCTAAGTTAAAGAAATACGAGTTCTGGCTTGAGGAAGTAGCATTCCTTGGGCACGTGATATCAAATCATGGAATATCTGTTGACACGGTAAAGATTGAAGCAATTCAAAGCTGGGAGTAACCTAAGTCAGTGACTGAAGTACGTAGCTTTCTCGGCTTAGCTGGTTATTATCAGAGATTCATAGAAGGGTTTTCTCGAATCACTACTCCATTAACTCAGCAGACTCGGAAAGATACAAAATTCGGTTGGAGCGAGGAATGTGAGAAAAGTTTTCAAAAACTCAAGAGGAGACTCATTTCAGCACCTGTTTTGACAATACCATCTTGCTCGGAGAGATTTGTCATCTACAGTGACGCTTCAGGCAAAGGGTTAGGATGTGTTCTCATGCAACATGGGAAAGTCATAGCCTATGCCTCACGACAACTCAAAGAATATGAGAGGAATTATCCTACTCATGATCTAGAGTTGGCAGCTGTCATTTTTGCGCTTAAGATTGGGAGGCATTACCTATATGGAGAGAAGGTGGAGATCTATACGGATCATAAAAGCCTCAAATATTTCTTCACTCAAAAGGAACTCAACATGTGGCAACGACGTTGGCTTGAGCTGTTGAAAGATTACGATCATACCATTCAATACCATCATGGAAAAGTAAACGTAGTAGTTGACGCATTGAGTAGAAGATCATATGTGGGTACAAGTGTGATATTGTCAACGCAAAGGCCCATTTTGTATGACTTACAAAGGATGGAGATAGAGTTAAGGACTCCGGGGACCCATGTGATGATGGCAAATATACGACTAGAACTGACTTTAATCGATAAAGTTAAAGCTGCTCTAGCTACAGACCTGGAGCTGATGCGTATGAGGAAGAAAGTGCAAGAAAATGCTATTCTGGAGGCAAGAATCAATAAAGAAGGAATACTTCGAGTCAACTCCAGACTTTGTGTTCCTAACGATTCTGACTTAAAGAATAAAATCATGATGGAGGTGCACAACACACCGTTTACAATCTATCCTGGGAGTACCAAAATGTATCGTGATCTTCGACATACATTTTGGTGGAGCAATATGAAGAGAGAGATAGCGGGGTTTATCACAAGGTATCTAACTTGTCAACGAGTCAGGGCGAAGCATCAAGTGTCAAATGGTCCATTGCAACCACTTGAAATTTTAGAATAGAAGTGGGAGCACATTACCATGGATTTCATTACTAGTCTTCCCAAGGTTTCTCAAGGCATAGATGTGATTTGGGTCCTTGTTGATAAATTGACCAAGTCTGATCATTTCTTACCGATAGGAGAAACTTATACATTTGAACGTCTTGCTCGTATGTACATAAACGAGATTATAAGATTGCATGGTATGTCAGTATCCATAGTTTTTGATCGAGACCCAAGATTCACTTTACGATTTTGGGTTAGTTTGCAAAAAGCTATGGGCACAGATTTACGATTTAGTTCTGCATATCATCCTCAAACGGACGGGGGCAGTCGGAGAGGACTATTCAAACTCTTGAAAATTTATTAAGACTTTATTTCCTTGACTTCAAAGGAAGTTAGGACAAGTTCTTACCATTGGTGGAGTTTTCCAACATTAACAGTTATCAAGCAAGTATTGGCATGGCTCCATTTGAGGCGTTGTATGGAAGAGAGTGTCGTTCACCAGTATGCTGGGATGAGGTGGGTGAAGCAACGTTGTTAGGACCAGAGTTGGTACGTATGACTACGGAAAAGATTCAAACGATCTGATAACGTATAAAAACCTCACAAGATCGATAAAAGAGTTATGGTGATCTTCATCGAAAGGACGTGGAATTCAATATTGGAGATCATGTGTTGTTACGTGTTGCTCCATGGAAAGGAGTTACAAAATTTGGACAGAGAGGAAAGCTCAATCCTCGATTCATTGGCCCATTTGTAATCCTCGATCGAGTAGGAAACTGTGGCATATAGACTCGCCTTACCGCCAAGTATGTCTCGTGTTCATAATATTTTTTACATATCTATGTTACGTAAATATGTGAAAGACCCGAACCACATTATTGAATTAGAACCGGATGAGATAGCAGAAGATTTAACGTATGAAGAGGTACCTGTTAAAATCTTGGATAAGAAGGATCATATTCTACGCTCCAAGGTTATACCTTAAGTTAAAGTTAAGTGGAGAAACCACGATGTTGAGGAAATGACCTAGGAGTTAGAATCTAAAATGAAGTCAAGGTATCCTCACCTTTTCGACATACCAGGTACGCACCCTAATTTTGAGGATAAAATTTCATAAGAAGGAGAGGTTGTAAGACCCCAAATTTTATGAATAAAGATTAATTTTTCTTGAAATATATTTTTGAATATTATGGTGTAGATTTGTTATATTATTATAGTTGTGGGTAATATTTATAAATTTTACAAAGTAAGCAAGTTGTTATAAAATATCCGATTGGTCGAAAAATATTCGTTTTGACAGGAAATATTCGTACGACGGCACAATCATTGGTGGACCCCACAATGGAAGTATTGTCGTAATTAGAAAATGACAGAATTATCTTGTTATAAAAATAACGGCGAAAGTTTTACAATTAAACTATTGAACTACCCGGTGGTAAAAGTACAGTAATACGTGTGGTTGCATAGTAGCACACGGCATTGATTATTGATGCTTACGTGAGAAGTCACTCAGTTATACTCAATTATTGCTACAGTAATTGCAGCATAATATCTCTCATATTATTGATTCAATTATTGTCACAGTATCATTTGCATAATATTTATTATTATTAAATCAATAATTGGCACGATAAAGTTATTCATATTATTATTTGCAATATTGACAATGTCTAGAAAGTTCTGTCGAGGAGAGGTTTGGTCACGTAATTACGCGCAAATAGGAAGAAATCCTTGTCGAAAAGCCCTCTCTTTCCTGGGAATGATCTGGCTGTTAAATATTATGAGTTATAATATTAATGATGAATAAGTTCTTATTGATTAAAGATGAAATTGATATTTTTATTGTGTTAAGATTATTAGTGTTAATGGAAATCGACATCTATTTCGATAATAATTGATGTCTGGAGGTTATATTTAGCAATCGGGTAATTAATCGGATAAATAAGCAATTAATTACTATTAATTCACATGCTTATAACTATTTGCTCACATGTGTGTACTATTGATTCACATGCATGTATTATTAAAGGAGGTGGTGCAAGATTGATAATACTTGCATGACTAAATTAAAAATGGAGGTATATATGAAGGTACTATACTGTAACTATTTTTTTCACATGTATAGAACTATTGATTCACATGAATGTACTATTGATTCACATGATGTACTATTAGGGGAGGTGGTGCAAGTTTGATAATACTTGCAGGACTAAATTAAAAATGAAGAAAAGATGAAGGTTATACTGTAATATTTTGAGCCCCAAAACGTGCAATTATCGAAACTATATTTTCCTATAAATAGAAGCTCATTCTTCTTTCATTCTCACCAATTCACTAAAACTCACAAGAGCAATTATAGAGAGAGAAGCTATAGAAAGAGAAGCTATAGAAAGAAAGAAGAAGAGAAGTCTGTTACTTCACTATTCTAGTATCTAGTCTTCTTCTGAGGTAAGGGATATTATTTTGTTCAGTATTCATAGGAATAATATTTTCTTCCGTACTCTGTAGTATGTGAGTAATATTATTTCGTCTCGTATTCCTGATTATACCCTCATTTTTGTTAAAGTATTACTTCTATACTCCGTAAAATTAGTAGAATATCATTGAAATTTGCGCTTCATCTAGTATCGTTTCACAAGGATATTTTCTGCACATTCATGTTAAATTTTAAACTTTTCATGCCGGAGTACTGTCCATGTGTACTATTCATTTATACGATATTATTCACAAAATACTATTCACAGGTACCATTCACAACGTACTATTCACGAGTACTATTCACAAAGTACTATTCACGAGTACTATTCACAAAGTACTATTCACGAGTACTATTCACAAAGTATTATTCACGGGGTACTATTCCTGAAGTACTATTTACGAGATACTATTCACCCGAGTACTATTCACCTAGAGTACTATTCATGACAAAAATTAATTTTTTTTCGGTCCAAATTATTTTTGATACAATATCATTCTTGAATTTTACTCCACAAAGCAGTATCATGTTGTCAATTTGAACATTATTGAATTCTGGATAAATTAAATTATAAATCTTTAAAAATTTATCCTTTGCTTCTTTTAATTGAATTCTTATATCATTATCATCATCCTCATGCTTATATTGTGATGAAAGTCATCTTTGGCTTACCTGCATAGATGGATTGTTGATTGGTATAATTATGACTAGGGATCATTCGGTATAATCATGACCCGTAATTTTTTAAATGATGTGGTAAAAGTTCTCATTGGTCTGTAGTGCATTGATGGACAGTTGTTGGTATGATTATGACCAAAGATTATTCGGTATAATCATGACCATTGATGATTACATGAATATCCTTGGCCCGTAGTGCAGGGATGATTCGATGAGGTGGTTTATTTATTAAGCTGAGTCTCAGCGATAAAGTTAATGAAAAACTTTTTAAATCATAGAAGATAGTAGATATCATGCTATACTTGACTCTTCTAATGGATTGCTTGTTCCGCTGCAGTTAAACTTGTTGTCTATTATATTCTATTGGTTTAACATTGTTGAAGACTAACGATAACTTATTCTGCATTATCTTAGTCATAATATTTCTTACTAGGCTAGTTGAGCTCACCCTTTGGCTTTCATTGTTCTCTTCAGGAAATGAGAACGTAACCGGGACTAGTCGGGGAACGGAGTGATGGTCCGAGATGGTGTTATAGTAGTCCTCACTATTTTATGAAATAGTATGATAATAAATGTAATGAGGACTTCATTTGAGTTTGGATACTGTCGATGAGACAATATTCGTGTAAAAACTCTAATCTACGCTGTTGTCGTATTGTATAAAAGAAGTTTGTATTTGATTTATGTATTATGTATTTGGCCACTCAGAATGGGTGGTGTATGCCTATTTTGGGGGCCTCACAAACTGTCTTGACCCATCACTCCATATCCCGACTAGTTTCCGCTATATTATAGCCTCCTGAGAAGAAAAATAGAAAAAAAAGGAAAAAGGGTGAGCTCAGCTAGCCCAGTAAAGAATATTATGACTAAGATAATGTAGAACAAATTATCCTTAGTCCTCAACAGGGAAAAATCTGATAGAATACAATAGACAACTAGTTTTAGATCAACAACTGCAGCGGAAACAACAATTCATTAGAAGAGTTAAGTAGAGAATGAAATCTACTATCATCTATGAATTTAAAAGTTCATCATCAATATTTTATCCATGTAACATCAATCAATATACATCTTGAATCAAATATCCATTCTTGCACTATGTGCCAAAGATATTCATTTGTATCATCAGTTGGTCATGTTCATCTCAATATCTGTTCATCTTTGCACTATGGGCCAAAGATATTCATCAGGTAATCATTCATCTTTACACTACAGGCCAAAGATATTCAGTTATATCACCATTTAGGACTGAGAATGATGAAAATATTTTAAAAAAAATGAATCCAGTGAGATAAAAGAACAAGGATTAAGGATTCATATTTTAGTTTATCCAAGTTCAAAAATACTCCATAATAAATCATTGTAGAGAAAAATTTTAAGAATGAAGATCAAAACATGGATACAATCAAAGCTAGTAACCATAATAAACAACTTGGACAAAGAAAAGAAAATTTTAATTTTTTCTGTGAATTATGTCGTATACGTGAATAGTGTTGTATACGTAAATAGTAACCCCGACACGAAAAGGTAAAAATTCCACAAGAAAAATTATCATACTTCATGAATAGTAACTCGTGAATAGTAATCCCGACATGAAAAGACAAAAATTTCATAATAAAATTCATATCAATATCCCGGTATAATGATATTGAAAGAAATAATATCATTTACGAAAAAATAACATCTCTTACCTCAAAAAGACAATACTTCTGACTGGAATATCGGATATAATACTGAAGAAAACTTGTACCATATAGCAACACTCAAGATATTTAAATACTCTCAAAAATATGCTCGATAATATAGAGAGAGAAAACTTCAGTTTCTGGTGTGATTTTTAATTCTAACCTAAGCACCCTATTTTTAAGAAAATACTTAGAACACCAAAGTAGAAAATTTAATAAAATATTAATATTTATAAAAAATCATACGCACACTTGGAAAATCTGATTTCAGAATTTTACACATGTAAGTAGGGCCCACCAACATGAAAAACATATTTTAAATATTTTTGTAACAAAATCAATTCAGACCCAATATTCCGAAACTTCAATAATTCATAATAAATAGCCCTTTTATCAGAAAAATTCGAATCTTATGTCCATTCTATAGGAAATTTAATTCTCTACAACTTTGTAGCTTTAAGTTTTTCCAAATTCTAAACAGAAATTGACCAATTTTGCATGCTATAATTAAATTTCAGTCAAAAATAGGGTTCACCAACATGTTTAACATCTTTTTTACATTTATTGTAACAAAAATACTCTTCCTCCTCATTTATTCATATATCACACATTCATTATAAAAATATCACCATTATTATATTATTATATTATCGTATTATACATTTATAATGTAATATAATAATATATTTGAATGAATTATTTTATCAGAAAAGATAAAATATTAATTTTCAATAATTGTCATTTTTCTAAAAATTTCTCTATTTATATCCACATAAAATAAATATTTTTCTTATCATATATATCAATAATTAATTATTCACAAATAATATTACAGAATCACAATAATGATAATCAAGTCGTTCCCAGGAAAGAGGGGGCCTTCCGGTAAAGATTTCTCCTTACCGACGCGCAATTAAATAACCTCTCCTAGACAGAACTTTCTTAGACATTATCAATAATGTCATCTAATAATATTATTCAAATAATATGAATTATTGATCTGATAATGAGAAATACTATGCAGTGACAATTATTGAAATAACAATAATAAAAAATATTAACGTAGTAATTATTGAATCAATAAAATAAAATATTGAACAGCAATTACTGTAACAATTATTGAGTAGTGTCTTCTTACATAAGAATCAATAATTGGTATAATATCGTGTGTTACTGTGCAACACCGCGTATTACTGTGTTTTAACCACCGGGTATTCCAACAGTGTTAACAGTAACAACTATGTTGTTATTTATAAAAACTCATACTTGTCGTTTTCTTCATCCGACAGTTTTTCGTTATGGGGCCCACAAATAGTTGCGCCGTCGTATGAATATTCCCCAATAGCAAGAATATTCTCCAACCAAATGAATATTCCCTGACAACAATGAATATTTTATGATCACTTACTTATTTAAAATACTTACACATTTTACTCATAACTAACCACATTAATCAAATCAACCCCTTACTATTTCAAAATAATAAATAGAGAAAATTTCATTTTATTCATAAAAGTTGGGGTCTTACAGTGATAATCTGAGTGAAGCACAAAGTGAAGTTGTAGGCTTAATCCTCCATTATCTGATTAAAAAATTGGTAGTTAGTTGAGTTGATTTGAATTGAATTTTGTTTATTAGTTTTTCATTATTTTCAATCATTGATTCGGTTAGTTTAATAAAATTGAATAATACAATGCTGGTAATTGTTAGATTAAAATTAATTTATGTCTCTGTAGAAATGATACTCAACTTATCATTATATTACTTGTTGATCACGTATACTTGTGTGTCGTGCTTAATTAGATTCACCCAACACATACCTACAGACAAACATCACCAAAAATCGGTAATCGGTAATTTGTAATTTAATTTTTACAACTAATTCATTTGTTTTGCCATGGATTTGTTTGCTGAAGAATCATTTCATTCAATATCAAGTACTGAGGAAAAATAACATGATAATAATCGTGATGAAATTGTTTTAGAAGAGGATATCATTCCTTATGTTGGTCAAATATTTGATACGTTGGAAGATGTTAAATTTTTTTACAGAAAATATGCGCAACGTGTTGGATTTGAAGTCAGAATAAAAACTAACAGAAAACATGTGAGATCTGAAGATTTTTGTTCTAGATTGTATCAGTATCGTAAAGCTGGATATAGGGTTGTTAAGAAAAATGAGATTGTCATTGATGATGAAGATAATAATATGGTTAAGGGAAAGCGGAGGAGGGACTCTATTGATATAACAGAATGTAGAGCAAAATAATATGTTGTGCATGACAAGAGTAAAGATAAATGGTTTATGTCTACACTTGAGTTGAATCACAATCATGAATTTGTGTCCTCAAGTAAAATTTCACATATTCAAACTCACAAAAACATTTCAGGAGTTGCTAGGGATTTGATTGAAACCACTAATAATGCTAGGATTGGTCCAAGTAGGATGATGAATATTCTGAGCTCATTGGGAAGAGGTATGATCAATATTAGGTTCTCATAAACGGATGTACGAAATATAGTTAGAGATATTAGACGTGATAGTATTGATTCGAATGATACACAGGGTGCAATAAATTACTTAAGAAAGTTACAGCGTGAAAGTCCGAGCATTTTTTATTTTAGTGTCAAACCAGGCGTGGATAATCGTATCGAATGTATTATGTGGGTAGCTACTTTCTTATCAAAATTTTGGCGACGTTAATTTTAATACCACATACTGAACAAACAAATATTCCATGTCATTTGCTCCTTTCACAGGTGTAAATCATCATTACCATTTTGTACTGTTTAGGTGTGCACTTTTGAGCAATGAGATTAATGATACATTTGTATGGTTGTTTGAGCAATGGTCTGAAGAAATAAATTTCAAACATATCATAACCATTGTCACTGATCAAGAGTGTGCTACGTTGAATGCGATTGTTAGGATTTTTTCTAATACACTCTATGCAATGTGTACCTGACACATTAATAAAAAATATCCTGAAAAACTTAGGTATATCTATTCATTGCATCCAACTTTTAAGTCAGATTTAACTACTACATTTTTAAGTGTTTGACTATTCAAGAATTTGAGGACAGATGAAATTTGTTGCTTGAAAATTATGGTCTACAAAATCACGAATGGTTGAAATCTATATATGAATTAAAAAAAAAATTTGATAGGGGTGTATTCAAAAAATTTCTTCGCAACGAGAATAACTAATATTCTTACTATTACTAATATTTAATTATGTATTTATTTTATCATTACTAAAATATATAAGTATATTTTCTCGACTTTATATAAGATTTTATTATAAACAAAATAAATGAATATATAAATCGATGAATCGTTAATTTGAAAATGAATAGTTGGTCTTTAAATTATTTGAAAAGATGAATTCTTATTTTATTGTTTAAAATTTATTTACTTTTGTTAATAATTGGTTAAATAAAATTGTATTATTATCTAAATAATATATTATATATGTCATTTTCTAATATAAATAGGTGAATGTATAAATTAATGAACCATTAATTTAAAAATGACGATTCTATTACTTTAATTATGTGAATAACTGAGTTCTTATTCTATATTTTTAAAATTTAATCACACTAATAATTGGTTATATGTCAAGTTATATAATTAATTAAATTTTATTTTAAAATAAACTAATTTTCTTATGGAACAATATACTATAATCCCAACCATGTGATTTAATTATAATATTAAACAATAGATATTAACTAATTTACCTAATAAAACGTCTTTATGAATAAAAGTATCAACAATATATTAATTCTATTACAAGAGTTGTAGTTAGCACGAGATAATGAGCTCGTTTATTCAATAACATAAATAAAATTATTATATATTTCACAAAAAGAGTCTAATTTATAAGCAAAAGTTATATTTTAGTAATCTAATTAACAAAGCACAACTGATTTTGAATTTGCCGCTCACCATAATAAACGATTAGAACCGTCCAAAGTTTGGGATAAATCTCACCGTCCATTATATCCTCTTTAACTTCAAAGGATAAAAAATTGATTTCTCACCCTAAGATCCTCCTCTCGAGCTCGCCCTCCGCCTCCTCCATTTTCTAGTGCCGACAATCTCTCCTCCCCTTCGTACGTAGTGCCGGAGGCACAGGTAGTACAACTAATAATAATATAAAAGGTTATGACATATAAAGTTTACGACTAAACAGTCATTATGTAAAGATAAATACAAAAGAAAAATATATTATTAAAGTTTACAAGTTGTACAAATAAAACTATCTTTACAAAAAAGGAGAGAGTATTAGTAATTATATTTGTAGTTTCCGAATACAAAAATGTTTTTATATTAAATTATTATTTATGAAATCAATCTAATTAACAAAACACAATTGATTTTGAAATTTCCGTTCACCATAATAAACGATTAGAGCCGTCCAAAGTTTGGGATAAATCTCACCGTCCATTATATCCTCTTTAACTTCAAAAGATAAAAAATTGCTTTCTCACTCTAAGATCCTCCTCTTGAGCTCGCCCTCCGCCTCCTCCATTATTTAGCGCCGACAATCTCTCCTCCCCTTCGTACGTAGTGCCGGAGGCACAAGTAGTACGACTAGTAATAATATAAAAGGTTATGACATATAAAGTTTACGACTAAACAGTCATTATGTAAAGATAAATATAAAAGAAAAATATATTATTAAAGTTTACAAGTTGTACAAATAAAACTATCTTTATAAAAAAGGAGAGAGTATTAATAATTATATTTGTAGTTTCCGAATACAAAAATGTTTTTATATTAAATTATTATTTTTGAAATCAATCTAATTAACAAAACATAACTGATTTTGAATTTTCTGCTCACCATAATAAACGATTAGAATCGTCCAAAGTTTGGGATAAATCTCATTGTCCATTATATCCTCTTTAACTTCAAAGGATAAAAAATTGATGTCTCACTCTTAGATTTTCCTCTAGAGCTCGCCCTCCGCCTCCTCAATTTTCTAGTGCCGACAATCTCTCCTCCCCTTCTTACGTAGTGCCGGAGGCACAGGTAATACGACTAGTAATAATATAAAAGGTGACATATAAAGTTTACGACTAAACAGTCATTATGTAAAGATAAATATAAAAGAAAAATATATTATTAAAGTTTACAAGTTGTACAAATAAAGCTATCTTTATAAAAAATGAGAGAGTATTAATAATTATATTTGTAGTTTTCCGAATACAAAAATGTTTTTATATTAAATTATTATTTTTGAAATCAATCTAATTAACAAAACACAACTAATTTTGAATTTTCCGCTCACCTTAATAAACGATTAGAACCTTCCAAATTTAGGATAAATCTCACCGTCCTTTATATCCTCTTTAACTCCAAAGGATAAAAAATTGCTTTCTCGCTCTAAGATTCTCCTCCCGAGCTTGCCCTCCGCCTCATCCATTTTCTAGCGCCGACAATCTCTCATCCCCTTCGTACGTAGTGCCGGAGACACAGGTAGTACGACTAGTAATAATATAAAAGGTTATGACATATAAAGTTTACGACTAAACAGTCATTATGTAAAGATAAATATAAAAGAAAAATATATTATTAAAGTTTACAAGTTGTACAAATAAAACTATCTTTATAAAAAAGGAGAGAGTATTAATAATTATATTTGTAGTTTCCGAATACAAAAATGTTTTTATATTAAATTATTATTTTTGAAATCAATTTAAAATATTTTTTAAATAAAAATTTAAAATTAATTTATTTAAATTTAACCGGTACAATAATGATTAACAGACCTAGGGGTGAGCATGATGTGGTTTGAAACTCAAATCGTACACGAAATTGTTTAGGTGCGGTTTGACAAATTCAAAACCGCACATGAAACCATTTGTGATTGGTGCTGTGCGATTTTGAACCGTGTGGTGCTGTTTCATTTGGTGCAGTTACGGATTCAAAACCAAGTGAAACAACAAAATTTTATGTAATTTAAATTAACAATTTAGCATCACACAATATTAAATACCATTTTGATAACACGCACAACCTTACATATAATATTTTGTCTAAACAAAAATAAAATAGAATCAAACTCAAACCGTAAATTCGATTTTATATAATGTAAGGTGTGACTAATTTTATATAATGTAGGGTGCGACTAATTAACGTTGAACATAAAATGATAAAATAATTTAATTATTTAATGAGTTTCATACTTATTATCATATCTCACGTATCTGTTCGTATTTATTTAATATCGATAAAATTTATTATCATATATAATACTCTACTCATATAAAGAAAAATAAATAATACATAAATTTAACCTTTTAAGTTTAGGATAATAATATTAGGAAAGTGGAAAATATATACTGTATATGAGTTAGTATGTATCTATATAAACATAATGGTGGATAACAGTAAATAAAGCTTATTGATGGAGTTGTTCTTGTAAATTATTATTGTTATCATATTCCCATTAAAAACTCAAATGATAAATTGGATTTTATTAACTCATCTAAAGTTGGCGATCTAAAGTCGCACATAGAGGTGGCGAACGGGCGGGGCGGGACGAGACGGGCCGGGCTGAGGGCGGGACGGGCCAAAAATGGTCCGAATTTTGGCGGGCTGATAATGTGAGGCCCGTGGCCCGAGTTGGGCCGGCCCGGCCCCGGGCTTCTTCCTCTATTTTATTTTTTTTTGCAAAATCTTGCTACACCGAATATAGTAATAATAATAAATATTAAAAATAATAAAATAATTTATAATAAATAATAATTCTAATTACCTATATTAATTACATATCTTAATCAATAAAAATTTTAATAGTATTATAAATTACTTTCAAAGTATATAATCAAATTTGATTTTTTAAAATTATACTTTAAAATTAATATAATTTATTTAACTTTTAAAAATAATAAATACTGTAATTAATAATAATATATAGATAATTTTAAATTTTTATAATTATATTATCTAACTTAAACTAATAATTATTAGTTTTATACTTTGAAATTGAAGAACTATTTCGAAAGTTCATGCAATTATAATTGTTTATGAGCGTGAGTAAAGATATATTGAGGATATATTGAGAGAATTAACATTTACACCAATAAAATTAAAAGCGATATCAGTTCCCTACACTAAATTAATTCCGTTCTCCTATTACATTTTTTAAATCCACCACATATATATTTAATATATGTGGTATTTAAAAAAATCTTGCATACTTGAATACTTGAATACATTTATTTATAGACTTGAATACTTGAATACATTTATGATTTATTTATAGACCTCAGTACATTTATTTATATTAATAGACTTCAGTACATTTAATAGGCTTCAGTACATTTATTTATTAATAGACTTCAGTAGTCAGCACATTTATTAAATACTTGAATACTCCCAATTGATATTAATAAACTTCAGTACATTTATTTATTTAAATATTATAAATTATTTTTAAAACCCACAATTGATATTAATATTTAGAAAATATAACTATAAAATAGAAAATTATCTAAAAAATACTATTTCTTAAAAGAAATTATTATTTTAAAAAATTAAATGAATATTTTTAAATTTTAAAATATCTCAAATTAATTTTAAAAGATCAATATTAATCCTTTTATTTTTAAATAGGATAGTATTATTTTTTGTTTATTTTTAATGTAAAAGTTGTTCGGCTTGTTCATATATTGTTTTATTTCGTTCACGATTATTTAGGAGTATTTTGTAAAAGGTTCTATTTGTGGTCATGATTAATTGATTATACAACATAACAACACAAGTCTCTACAACAATTACTTGTATACAAACGTTTAAAAATTAATTATTTCAAAATAATAATTATGTTATTAAAATACATATACACCTAACGACAATTTTATATTTATTTTAATAATATTTAAAATGTGTTCTGTCATTAATTATTGCTCTAGCCTAAAAATAAACAAGGCTAAAAATAAATAAAAATATATTTTTATATTGAAACTTGTTAACTTAATAACTTTTGTATGGTATTACCATATGATATTTTTGTATAAAAATATATTTTTATATTGAAGATTACATTAAAAATAAACAGTTGTTGTAACTCAGTTGATTTGAACTCTTATTTATTTACTTAGACCGGGCCGACCTTCACGGGCTGGGCCAAAAAGATCCAAATTTTATTAAACTAAAAAAATATAATCCAAAGCCCAATCCGTGACGGGCGAGCCTGCCGGGCCATGTTTGCCGGGTCTAATTACACATGCGCCGAAATCATTGATATAATTTTAATTTTGCGGGTTATGCGGTTTAGGAGGCAATTTGATTAATTGGTCGTCCCAAAACAAACCTTTTAAATTATCGACCTTTTTTTCTCCTCAAACTCGTAAACATAGTATTATAAAATCCCAATAAGCGCTTTCGCGGGCCAAAACACCCTTCTCGTTCCTTCTTCCTGAGTTGGAATCTGTATCTGCTATTTGATCATACTATATAGCTTTAAATTGGGAAAAAAGGGGAAGGGGAAGGGGGGGGGGGGGGAAAGTAACCGATTATGATGTTTTCGTGTTCGAGTTCTTTAACTGCTAGGAAAATCTCTCATTTTCCTCAAAAAATACCCAAATTTCTGGCTTTTTCCCAAATGGGATTTTCTACAAATTCCACTGAACAATTGAGAAGTAACAATGGAAGAAGAACACCCAATAACCCACATACTTCTGGTATGATTTCTATTTTATTCAATTTTCAATAACCCATAATTTTTATTTTTATTTTTGTATTTGTGAATATATTTTAATTTGGTAATTCTGTAAACAGGTTTGGAATTGGAGAATAGTATCTATTCACTTCTAACAATTGACCGTTGGGAGTCACTGAACCACATGGATTATAAATTGGCTTCACTGAGACCAGTTCATGGAAGGTTAGCTGTGAAATTTCTCAACTGGGTAATCAAGCAACCTGGTATGGGACCCACCCACATTACTCAAATGTATTGTATAACAACCCATATACTTGTTAGAGCAAGAATGTATGATTCTGCTAAGTCAATTCTTAATAATTTAGCTGAAATGGGTAATGAGTCAAATTCTGTTTTTGGTGCTCTAATGGATACATACTCTCTTTGCAATTCAAACCCTTCAGTTTTTGACCTTTTGATTAGGATTTACATAAGAAAATTGATGGTTAAGGATGCTTTAGAGACATTTCATTTGATGGGTTTGAGGGGCTTTAAGCCATCAGTGTTCACTTGTAACATGCTATTAAGGGCAATGGTGAATGATAGGTCGGTAGGGTCTGCGTGGTCATTTTTCAAGGAAATGCTTGCAAGAAATATTTGCCCAAATATTTGTACATTTAATATACTTTTGCATATTCTCTGTGTCGAAGGAAAGCTTAAGAAAGCCGGGTATCTCCTTGGAAAGATGGAAGAGAGCGGTTATATTCCTACAGTAGTTACTTATAATACTTTGCTCAACTGGTATTGCAAGAAGGGAAGATATAAAGCAGCTTTTGAGCTTACTGAGCAGATGGGTCGTAGGGGTCTCGAAGCAGATTTGTGTACATATAACATGTTAATAGATGATTTATGTAAAAACCATAGGAGCTCAAAAGGTTATTTATTGTTGAAAAAGATGAGGAAGAAGATGCTATTCCCTAATGAAGTCACCTATAATACTCTCATCAATGGGTTTGTCAAAGAGGGGAAGATTGGTGTTGCTAATCGGATTTTCAATGAGATGTCAAAGTTGAATATTTTACCAAACTGTGTCACTTACAATGCTTTGATTGATGGGCATTGTCAGGAAGGCAGTTTTATAGAAGCTTTAGAACTTCTGAGGAAAATGGAAGTACGAGGATTACGGCCTAATGAAGTTAGTTACGGGGTTCTCTTGAACGGGCTATGTAGGCATGCGAAGTTAGAATTAGCAAGAAGCCTTTTTGAGAGGATGAAAATGAATGGTATATTAGTCGATAGTATTGCATATACAATGTTAATTGACGGGTTATGCAAATGTGGGATGCTTGAAGAAGGTGTTCAACTACTTGATATCATGTGCAAGGATGGTGTTAATCCTGATGTTATCACGTATTCTGCTGTTGTAAATGGATTTTGCAAGTCAGGGAAGGTACATAATGCAAAGGAGATCTTGTGCAAGATGTATAGAACTGGAATTGTACCTAATAGCATCATATATTCCACAATAATATTCAACTCTTGCAAGCAGGATAATGTAAATGAAGCAATGGAATTTTATGCAGTGATGAATCACAATGGTCACTGTGCAGATCTTTTCACGTGTAATACGCTTATTGCTTCTCTTTGTAGAGGTGGAAGGGCTGAAAAAGCAGTAGATTTCATGAATCATATGAGCAAGATTGGTCAGGTACCTAATGCTGTTACTTTTGATTCTATTATAAATGGATATGCAAATGAAGGCGAGGGATTAAAAGCATTTTCCCTGTTTGATGTAATGATAAAGTTCGGTCATCACCCAAGTCTTTACACATATGGGGCCCTACTAAAAGGACTATGCAGAGGAGGAAATTTCAAGGAGGCATTGGAATTCGTGTGCAAAATCCAACACATACCTGGTGCTGTAGATGTTTTCACATATAACACGTTACTGGTTGAGACATGTAGATTAGGCAACTTGCGAATGTCTCTGATGCTTATGGATGAGATGGTTCGAAATAATGTTCTTCCTGATAGTCATACGTACACCAATATTCTTGGTGGGTTATGTAGGAAGGGCAAGATGGTCTCTGCAATTCTTTTATTTGAAGATTTGATGAAAAAAGGAACTTTCTTTCCTAACCAGGCTATGTACACGTGTTTAATTGATGGGCTTTTCAAGGCAGGTCAGTCAAAGGCTGCTACATATTACTATGAACAAATGGTAAAGAAAGGCCTTAATCCTGATACAGTTGCACTTAATGCAATTATAGATGGTTACTCAAGAATGGGACAAATGACTAAAGTGGATACCTTTTTGTCAATGATGAAAGTGGGAAATTTGTTCCCAAGTTTAGCTACATATAATATTCTGTTACATGGGTACTCGAAACAACAAGATTTGTCAAGATGCTTTGCAGTATACAATACCATTGTCGAGAAAGGGCTTGTTCCTGATAATTTGACATGCCATTCTCTAATAAGTGGGCTTTGCAAGTCTGGAATGCTGGATATTGCGGTTAAAACTTTGAAAAAGATGATTACTGAAGGTGTTGTGGCTGATGAAAGGACTTTTAATATGCTAATACGTGAATGTGGTGAGAGGCATGAGATGTTGAAAGCCTTTGATTTGTTCAATACTATGAAGTTGTTAGGATATTTTCCTGACAAAGATTCTTATGCTTCCATACTTCATGGACTTAATAAATTAGGTGATTTCCAATATTGTCATACCATTTTGCATGAGATGTTGGTAAAAGGTGTTACTCCTACTGAAAGACAATATGTTTCTTTGGTTAGTGGTATGTGTAGAGTGGGAAATATTCGAGGAGCTTTCAAGCTTAAAGATGAAATGGAGGCACTTGGTGTTTGCTCAAGAAATGTAGCTGAGAGTGCTATGGTTAGAGGGCTTGTGCAGCAGGGGAAGATGGAAGAAGCAGCGTTGGTTATTGATTGCATGCTTCGGGGTCAACTTATTCCCACTATTGCTACTTTTACGAGTCTAATGCATATGTTCTGCAAGAAGAATAACTTTGACGAGGCTTTTAAGTTAAAAGGTATAATGGAACTTCATCGTGTAAAGCTCGATGTTGTTGCTTATAATGTCCTCATCAGTGGCCTTTGTGCAAGTGGTGAAACTGTTCGTGCATTTGAACTATATGAAGAGATGAATCAAAGGGGTCTCTGCCCTAATACCACCACATTTGCTGTTCTCGTTAAGGCTGTTTCCGAAAAGAACAATCTTGTGAAGGGTGAAATGCTTCTGATGGATATACAGGGGAGGGGACTGATATCTCTAGATTGGAGTACCCAAGATGTGCATGAAGGTTTGATGGTTGCTATGAAGAAACTAAACTTCTTAAGGCACAGAAGACGTAAACCTAATGCTAAAAGTGGGTAACAAAGCAGTGCCACAATACACCGAGAATTCAAGTATTGTATATGTCATTAGTCCGATCCTTTGTAGGAACTACCCACATAATAGAGCTAGTGGCTGGATCAGTTTCCTGGAGGCTTACAGCCTATCATGATACTTGGCAGGCTTCAACTACAAAAGAGATCAGGTATAATGCATATGACCAGTCTGGTTCACCTAACAGCTCGAACCTTTTAATTGTCCATTCTTTTCAAATTTTCTGTTTAATATAAATTCCTTTCTAGAATCATTGCTTACAACTTCTTTTTTCTTAACTTGTTTGTGTAGTTATCCACGGATATCATTTGCATTACAATTTTAGTTCAAATGGCGAGGAGCATAATTTGGTGTTTCAATTTCTGACGCTGTGAGTGGAAGCATTGGCATGCCGAGTACATGATCAAGTTAATGTTCCCACATTGGCTTGGCTGAACCAATGGCTGCACGTGCCATGTAAGCCGTTATTTGTCCTAGTTTCCTTCTCCGTATTTTACCTTTGAATCAGTCAGACTGAAATCAGCACGGCTGTTCACATTGTCGTTTCAATTTTTTGTCTAGTAATCAGAGTCTACCTCTATCACAGTAATAGTAGTAAAATCACCTTTAGTTCCTCTACTATATGTAAGAGAGAAATTTGATATTCGTGTTAAACTTTACAAAGAATAGATATGTTTTCAGCCAAATTTGGTAATTTTTTTAAAATTTCTTGTATTTGCGATATAATGGTACTTCTGTTAAGAGCTAGGAGTCAACAATAAATACTTAAAACTAAAGATGTATGAATAATGATTAATAACCTTTAAGATACTGAATTTTTTTTTATTATTTCTTTTTGGTTGAATGCTCCTGAAAAGATAGTGGATCTGAATCAGTATCTTTGTAGCCCAATATCTTTTCCTTGGAGCATGTTGTTAATTGGAGAATTCTGGTTGTACAAATAACAAATGAAACCAAAATGATCAGAAGAATATTGTATTAGGCATCAGGATGTTGTAAATAACTTAATTAATTACTGCCTATCCAGTTATGAAGCATATATTTATAGGCAAGTAAAAGATAAGAATGGTACAAGTGGAAATCAAATTACGTTTTGAAAAACTGATGGAGTAACTTATAAACTTGCACCAGATTGAACTCATGTAATGAAGGCAGGAACTTCTGGATTCTAGTCACAAAGTTTTTGTTCCGTCAGACTATTATATTTTAGGTACTCTAGAGCAAAATGATTATTATTATTATTATTATTATTATTTTTATTTTTTTTATCCATCGGTCAGTTTTCATGCTTCCTGTTTCAACAGAAATATTGGCGAATAGACAAGGGTGTATCAGTGCCTCCAAATAATGGCTTGCCATTCTTGTGGTGTTGTCAATCCAAAAGATAATAAATTATGCTTGGTGGTATGACTTATTAGTAGGCATGGTTTTCAAATCTTTTGCTCTTGGATTAACATGGTAATGTTCTAATTGGTGCGAGAGGACTCCAAATCCCTTCCATCAAGACGATTTTGTTGACGTTATATCAAATAGATGTTCTATTAAATATCTTACAATGCGAAGTTTTGTGAACTGCGGCTGATTTTCTCAAGTTATTTCCAAGATGGTCTGATTTCCTTGCTCTTTATTTCTTGTTCCTTTTTCAGGGTTGGGCGCTGAAGAAGATGAAATGCAGCAGTTTTTCTTTATTTTGAGGGGATATAGCATGGATAGGTGAAAGAGAAAAATTCAGACTATCAAGAAAAAAGGTATCAATATGATCTTGTCCCCTGACGCCCAAATTCGACCATATATTTAGTGCACTTTAAGCTTATCTAATTTAGAAATTCTCTAGAATTTATTCTCTTATATTTTTGCATGCTCTTTGCATCATTCCATTGGATTGTCAACTGACGACCCAAAAGTACATTGTTTCACCTTATCAAGGCGTTGCATGTAGTAAATACCATCCCCCTTCGCAATTACTCTCTCCGTTCCAAAATTAGAGTTGCATTTTCTTTTTTTGTCCATTCCAAAATAAGAGATACATTTCTATTTTTAGACCATAAAGTGACATGAAGTTCCAAACATGTCATTACTTTTATTATTAGTTGATTAAGTACTGTCATGCCTCTACTACTACATTTCTATCAAATGTTGAGGAAAAGTTTGAAAAATTAATTTTTTTTCTTAGAAGTCGTCGTTTTACAATTATCTCTTATTTTGGAAGGGATGGAGTACTTCATTTTGCAATAATATGCTATTGGACATTGTGGCTTTTATTATTATCTACATTTATAAAAAAAATTATTATTTGCACTATATTCTGTTTTTTTTTTCTCTCTAAAAGCTGAGATCAGAGTTCTTTAAACTATCTTATTCTGAAAGTTCACGGGAAATCGTTGAATGAAGGGCCTCATAATGAGTTAGAACAGGTCAACGCATCATTCCAATAAGTTGATATTGGACACAAGGTCTTGTGCCTGCAGAAAGCCGAAAGTGATACATGAGACAGGTCAGGTGCATACTTTCTGCTGAAGGTCAGGCTGTGCCAGGATAGTTGAGCTTTCCCTGTTTAATATATACATGCATATTTGACAATCTCAATAATTAAATATGCATCATTGCTTGTACATGAGCATTTTGGATAATCGTGTTCTAAAAATTGGTAGGCGTCGGCAGAAGGGGCGCCTAGCGCCTATCATAGGCGGATTAGGTGTTTTCTAACGTGATCTCATTTATTTATTTTGTATTGTATATACTTGATATAATATACAAAGCATACAATGGATGTAATTATTTAAAATTTTACATGAAAATTACCCATAAAAACACTCTTTTAAGGCTTAACATATGATTTCAAGTAGTGTAGAGCTTCAAAGACTTTATTAAACCGATGCAGTAGATGTTTGATTTCCGGTTTAGGGGGGGGTTAGGCGTAGAGGCGATAGATGACCTCCTAGAGCTTAGGTGAGGATTAAGCGGACTTAGGTGGGGATTTTTAAAACACTATTGAATAACAATCTGTCTAAAAGAATTTTTTGTTATACATATTTAAACTTTTTACTGATTAAGTATGTATAATTTGTATATGAGCTTCATAGCTTGTTTACAAGGATTCTATATCATTCTAACTACTTTTCAGTTGGGTGCTTTTTGTAACTGTTATCGTCCATTCTTAGTGACTTGTACGTGCTGACAAATTCAAGCATTAACAGTTGCATCTCTGCTCGGGGGTGGATCAGCACAATTTTCAAGGTCATTATCAACGTTCGAAAAAGCGTTCGAGGCGCGCGCCTCATAGTGAGGCGGAAGATTTTTGTTGTGAGGCGGTCGCTTCACTGGGAACTAACGAGTCTTACGCCTTAGTTGGCTGAGGCTTGCGTCTCAGGGCGTTGCGCCTCGAGGCGTCGCGAGGCGTGGACCTTGATTTGGCTTAAAAAAAACCTAAGTATAATATCAGATCAATCGAAGGCTCGCGAGACCTCACTAGGTAAATACCGAGTACCGACTGCAGTTCTTCTGTCTGAAGGCTTCGTGCGAGGCGACGTTGACTACACCAGGTTTTCTTCTTCTTCTTCCTCTCCTCTTCTTCTTCTTCTTCTTCCTTTTCCTCTTCTTCAGTCTTCTTCTTCTTCTTTTTTAATTTATGTAATTTTTGGGGGTCTAAATATTGATTACCTAGTGACTTTTTTTGTCATGTACCTTAGCGATTAAACATGTATGTGGTTTACATTGGTGCAATTTATAAGTCGGACCAAACTGGAATCAAGACCAATTTTTTTTTGGTATATTATATTCTATGAAACTAAAACATATTAAAACTGGAATCAAGACCAATTTTTTTTTGGTATATTATACTGGTGATTGTGTCATGGTGTCATGTACCTTCATCAATTTTTTTTTTGTATCTCTTTACAAATTACAATCATAAGGAGGATACTGTGCAATTTGTATATTTTGTAACATTCCATTTAGTTTATGAACTTGTGTTCATCATCGAGTATTCCAATGTTTGAAGGTGAATTATTTGCACCTGATTTTTCATTGGCTACTCGTTAATTAGAGTGTTGGAGCAACAATTTAAAAAAAAAATAAAAAAAATACTCCCATGAAATAGAATGTAAGGCTTAATTCTATGCCTCTTATTATAATTGCATTCATTTAGACTTTAGAGTGTGTGTATACAAGCGCTACTTATTAATCGTTGTGTTGTTGAATCCGTAGGAGTAGAAAATTTAGGTAGCCAGCAGCAGCAGCAACATCTTCAGCTCCAGTTCCAATTCCAAACATATGTCTTTAAGCATTTTGATTCCCCTGCATTTTGTATCTCCTTGCATACAAAAGCTTAAGCAGTATTAAATTCTATCAATGTTAACATGACTAGTGTTGTCCATAATTTTGTTATCAAAATGTAATAACAATTTTTTTATAATTTTTTGGGGATTTTTAGGTCTTCAAATCGAGGCTTCCGCCTCGCTCCACCTTGAAGTTTACGCTTAGTCTCGTCCGGAAAAAAATGCCTAGCTTTTTCGAACATTGGTCATTATTTATTACTAACTCCATCACATTATATCGTTTAAGGATTCTTTGCAACAATTAAGAAATATTAAACATGACTCTTTTGTCCTTAATAAATGATGGAAAGGCTTCTGCTTCATCAAGCCTCTCCCTCAAAAAAAGCATCTATTTCTCTCTCACGAAAGAATCCTTCTCAATCAACCGGTAGACGGTTGAAAGGGTAGTATTGAAATAAAAGTGGACAATTTAATTTTGAATTTGTAAAACGTCTATTATTTTGGAAAAAATAAAAACTCTTTAAACGCTATTATTTTTGGATAGAGGGAGTAAGATTTTTACAGTTGGTACATTCAGGGTACAATTCCAAGAAATAATGATCAAGCTCATGAATCTGCACCCAGTAACAAGAGGCCTGTCCTGAAAAAACTGTAAGTGGGATGCTCTTATGATTTGGTTTGCTTCCCTTTCTTTGTCAAAAAATAAAGAATTGCCCACCTCATGGCAGACAGAATATAGCAATTCTATTAGGACTTGACTTCCTTTTGTTGACTTTGTAATTATTATAGTGCATATCATAATTATATATTCTTTTTCTTTTTTGTGTTCTCACCGCCTTGAATATTTTTTCTATAATTGATAAAATTATCATTGATGTGTTCTTACAATATCATAATTTTTATTAATTTGGCCAATGTTCCTAATAATTTGTTCATATAATTATTAATAGCACCCGGTGACATGCGTTGTGTGTAAATTATGTAGGTTAAAATTAGAATTTAGAAAATTTGGAGGATTAATTAGAAAAATAAAAAAATTTAAATTAAAAAGAATAAAATTATAATATATCTATAGTTATAGAGGCAACAGAGTAAAAAAAACAATAATCCCGAGGGACCGCGAACTTCTGACCGGTCTATTTTTTATTTTTATTTTTTTTTTTTTGTTTTGATTCCCAAAAATATATAAGTTCCCGGGTGCCCATAGACTGATAGAAGGACTGAAAAAAAAACAAGCATGATATAAAATCACCAAAACTCTGCAAGAGGCTTTATAATATTGATGATAACTTTTTGATATACTTATTTTTATCAGACACATTTTTCTCTGTAATCATTACATATGAGATCACACACATGCCAACAACTAAGAATTTTATCGTTACTAGTATTCATGGCATACACTATTTGTTTGTCATTAACATTTTTTATTTTAAATATTTGAATAAGAGTTTTAAAATATTAATGAAAAAAACTATCCAATGTAGCGGTTAAAAATGTGACCTCTTTATCAAAAAGGGTTACTCTCTATGTCGTCAAAAAGATGACTAACACTTTGTTTTTGAGTTTTAAAATAGATAAAAAAAAAAAAATAGACCGAAAATTTTAGTTTTTTTTTTCAATTCTTATGTTTCTGAGTTTTTTAATAAACGGAAAAGAAAAGAAATTAATAGAAAACTTAGTCACTTTTCCTACCAAAGTTTGCCGTCCAAAATTGACCTGATTTGGACGGAAAAGAAATTGGAATAGCTAATATTTTTATAATTCTCATATTATCATCAACTTTCAATATAATAAATTTTAAATTACAACTCATGTCCCCAATTTGTTTTTATCTAATAAACCTAAACTAATAAAGAGAAACAAACTTTTTTGACGCGAACGACTTCTTTTTTTATCTGCCACCACCAGCAGTTATACCGTAATAACTTCTCCTTCTTCGAATTCTTTCACAATCCCTCTTGTTGAACGCTCTCCTGCAAAACCCTTTTCTGATTCTCGTCCCAACACCAAGGTTTGGTATTATCGTGTGTATTCTTTGTATGTTGTTTGAACTTGATTTTGCAAGTTTATTTGTTACTAGTATCAGATATACATATTATCTTGTTTTTTAACAGAATTTTGTTTGCTCATAATGGTATTCAAATAATTGAGAATTGTTTTCCCTTTTTCTTACCACTTGTAGTACTTCACCTTCTAAACTTTGGTTCACACCCAGCAATTATTTGGATATTTGTATTTAATTATGAAATTTTTTTCTTTGATTAAATTTATCTTGTATATTTTTATTCATGGTTCAATGATTATATTTAATAGAAGGGTAAATTTGTAAACTAAAATTTTTCTTTTCATTGGAACTCAAAAACGTAATAAAATAACATTTTTAAATTTTCTATTAAAAACTCAGAAACAACACAAATGAAAACTTTAAGTTTTCTATTCTTTTCTTTTCTGTTCTAATTTAAGTTTTCTACTCTTTTCTTTTCCGTCCAAAACTCAGAAACAGAGTGTAAGGGATATTTGTTTAGAGCTGAATGACTAAATCGGTCAGTTATTCAATGCGTTTGTTTTGAATAAAAATTGTCTGAATGACTGAATTGGTCAAATTTTTGGGTTGAATGACCAAATATAATTTTTTTGGCTGAATGACTGTTGAATAAAATATTTGAAATTTAGATATGACACACTTAGAAGGGGGGGTTGAATAAGTGTGGGAGCAAACTATGACCAATTTTCAAACTTTGAATTCAAACTATTGAATATAGCCTACTGTATCAAAGAATGCAGCTTGCTGAATGAATGCAGTCTACCGAATTAAATTTTTTTGTTTAAGAAAATATCTTGGTGAATTTATAAGTCAAATAGAATACTTGGTGATAACAAAATATCTCAAGATGAAACAAATCTTTAAATGTTAATTATTAAGAAAATTAACTATCTTGAGAAAGTAAAACAAGTAATAAAATAACACCAAGATTTTTTACGTGGTTCAGCTATTACCCTCTATAATAATAGCCTAGTCCACGTCCAATACCAACTAGTATTGGAGACTCACTTTTATTTCTTTAAAAAATGACCCTTGTTACAAAACAAATTCTATCAAATTGAATTACAATAATTCACTTGAGCACACTTGCTCCTTGTGCACCAATGCACCCCTTAAGCACCTATGCTTCCTTGAACCTGTTTGTAAACAAACCTTAATCCACCTGGATTAAAACCTTTATACAACACTTAGTCTAAAAATATAAGATTACAATTTATAGAGGTCTAATGATCAAAGCAAATAAATAATTTAACAATGCAAGGCTCAACTAATGAATGCAATGATCAAGTAGTAAAAATAAGAAATATCACCAATTTGAAGCTCACGAAAATAGCTGAGAATATTATGAATATAGTTTGCACAGCAGCTAGAAGTATTGCACCGAAAATAATAAAGTTGCTTTTCAAGTATATGAGTGCAATAATTGATTTTAGTGTCGTAAATAAGCATTGATAACTCAGTTGAATTTATAGGCCAAAAATATTACCGTTTCCCTCTAAGAGATAAATCAGTTCTGTTTTAAATATATAACCATTTATTTCCGTTGAGACAATATTTACGTTGCCAACAAATTTCCAGAAGATAAGTAACGCTTTTTATTTTTGTTGAAAACAATTCAAAAGATATAGACTATGTCAAAGATAACTCATGAAATAAGTTCCGTGTAAAAACTCAAATAGTCTATATGAATAATACTTGTCGCCTCATAAATGATATTGACTCTTTCAAGCATAATCCATTTGAGAAGATAGCATATCACAGAACTCTTTTTCAAAATAAATTACTTAACAAAGTGTTAGTTCCGTAATTCTTGCAAAGTGCCAACAAATATCAAACTCTTCTCAGTACAATCATTATCTTGTATTTCCAAGAAATGTGCAGTAAAATTACTCCATACTCTACTTAAAGTAAATATAGAGAGATCATTACTTTTAAAACAACTACTGCCATATATCATATATCAATTCCGTAAATCATGTAAAAAATTAAACAAAATAATTATGATGGCTATTTTCAAGGATAATCATGCATGGCATAATATTTTAATACACATAAAATGTCCTAGAGCCTTGTATCGAAAAATTGAATATTTGCAATGATCTTACATATTTTTCTTAGGACTCAAATCTTCAAAGTCTTTGATAATAACCCTTTTATCAACTTCCTGAAATTTCACAATAGACAAATTAGTCTATAATGTTAAGTCATCATCAAAACAAAAAGATTAGAATATTAACAAACCAACATTCTCCCCCTTTTTGATGATGACAACACCAAAAATTATAACTCCCCCTGAATTCATGCACATTTCAGGAGAAGTTTGTAAAACATGCATGTTAGTATCATATTAAACCAAATGTGAAAAATTAAAATCATTAATATGCATGCATCACAATCAGTCTTAAAACATGCTTATCAACAGTTAACATCCAGGCAACCATGCCTATCAAAAACAAGTAAAACCATAGTTTTTAAAAATAGATCAAAATAATTCTCCCCCTTTGTCACCATGCAAAAAGAATAAAAGGCAGGCAAAGTCAGTCAATGTCTTCAAGATTAGCCTTCTGTTCATCACGGGTAGTAAAATAAGGACGATGGCGAATGCGATGAAGGCGTTCCTCTAAAGAATAATCAGCTGCAAATCGAGGAGGTCGTGGTATAACAGTTAAAGGAGGAAGTGTCATGTCAAGAAAATCACCCTTGTATTCTGCCATCCAATTACACATTGGCCATTCTGGGATTGTGGAATACATTGTCTGAAAATGTAACTTCTTTCCCACATCATTGAATCTTGTTTCCATGAAAGCTGCAAGCTCCCCGAGTTGATAACTAATAAACTTAACCTCTTGACTTAACTGACAGGTGTTCCTATTGAATTTTCGTTGGAGGGCCTCAACCATTGCCAGTGTTTGAATCTCAAAGCCCGCTTGAAGATCAATGAATTCATCTTCAACACGATGATATAGCTCATTAATTTCTGGAGCATCCATCGGTAGTTTTCCTTTTTCAAGAATCACAAGTCGATTTCTGATATCGTCCAAATCAGTTTTCACAGACTTTTGATTTTGCAGAATCTCATTGAGAACATTCATAATGTCAGGCCCATGAGAATTTGGCAGAGAAGATGAGTCTTGATTAGGAAAAATAGGAGGAGGATCAGGAAGAAGACGAACAAACTTACCAGCAAGAAAAGTAATATGAGATTTTGTCAAATTAGCAGTATCGATAAGCTCATGATTTGTGACAGAAATTTCATCATCAAAAGATATTTTGAAATGTTGGAAAAGTTTTGTTAAAAACTTGCTATAAGGAAGACACTTCTTGGTTTGACGAATGCAACTTTGCATATGAGACAACATCATTTGAGAAAAATTGAAAGGTTTTCCAGTAAGAATCATAGCCACAACAACTAAATCTTGATAAGTAAAATCTGCTCCACCACCAAGTCGTGGAAACAAATTATACCTAACCAACTTATGTAACACACAGGCAGTAGGACACACATTCACAGTTTTTGGAAGAAACAGAGTTGTAAGAGAATAATCATTCATAACTATATGAAGTTGTTCTAAAGGATGAAAAGGAATATTGGCCGCTCCTTTGAGAGTGAAAGGACATGGTCCAGTAGAAGAAACACCCAGAATACTTCCAAAATCAATACTTGTAAAAAATAAAGATTTACCCTTGACAAATGTGCTAAAACAGTCTCCATTACACTCAAGATTGGTGTAAAATTGTTGGACCAACCGAGGATAAGCAACAGTAGGAGGAAACAACATGGAAAAAATGTTGCATTCGGTGAAAAGTTTTTCCAAAACAGAGTGGTTGAGATAAAAGAGGTCCAAAGATTTTTCATACACAAATTGTTTTGTAGCAATGGAGTTTTTAAAACGTGTTTCGAAACTAGGTCCTCTAAAGAAATTTTCTTGCAAATCAAAGGAGGATGAGAATGAGTTTACCAGATTTGAGGGAGGCTCTGGCTGTGAGAAAAATTGTTCGTCATCCATGGGTTGCTTCATCTTTTCTTGGTGAGACGGTTCGACATCTGAGGCTTTTAAGAACGAAAAACTGGAATCCGAGTCATCTGATAGTGTAGCATCGGGTAACTCATGAACAGAGGATTTCTTCTGTACACGTTTGGATTTCATCTTTGTGCCCATAGGATGCTTCAGCAATGATCCATCTTCGTTTGATTTCCCAAACGATCGATTGCTAGCTCTGGTTTTCATGGTGTGGTGGATGTTGTGAGTGAAACAGATGGTGATGAAGGCGATATATCTGAATAATAGGTAGAAGGCTGAAAATATAGGGAGTAGAAATCCATTAAAACTCTGTCACCGAAAGACGTGCGTCTTTTCAAATTTCTAAAAACTGTTTGGCTGCTGTTACGTATTTCGAGGTGAAGATCTCTACGTTTCCCAATTGATATCCGGCGACATTAATAGAAACGTGTATGGTTTAAACAGATAAGGAATGTCAAACAGATATACTTTATCAAATATCATGCAGAAAAATAAATGATACATATAGTATAATCTGCACATAAGATTTTAAATACGTGATCACATTAAACCATGCACATTCCAAGTTCTCTTCTTAACATGCAGAACCTTTCTTCACTTAAGGGTTTAGTAAAAATGTCAGCTAACTGTTTTTCTGTTGGAATAAAAATTAATTTAATTAATCCTTTTGAAACATTATCCCTTAGAAAATGATGTCTGACTTCTATATGCTTTGTACGTGAATGTAACACAGGATTTTTAGAAATATCTATTGCACTAGAATTATCACAGTATATATAGCCACATTATCACATAAAATATCAAAGTCACATAGAGTTTGTTTTAACCATAAAATTTGAGAGCAACAACTCCCTGCAGCTAGATATTCACTCTCGGTGGTTGATAAAGCAACTGAAGTTTGCTTTTTACTATGCCACGTAACAAGACTGTGACCTAAAAATGTGCAAGTACCACTGGTACTTTTTCTATCAATTTGACATCCTGCATAGTCAGCATCTGAATAACCTATTAGTTCAAAATGATTGCAAATTGGATAAAATAATCCCAAATTTATTGTACCACTTATATATTTAAAAATTCTTTTAACAACTTGTAAATGAGATTCTTTAGGTTTTGCTTGAAAACGTGCACATAAATAAACACTATACATAATATCCGGTCTAGATGCGGTTAAATATAATAAACAACCAATCATGCCTCAATATTTAGTTACCTCCACATCTATACCTTTTTCGTCAGACGTAAGCTTTATTGAAGTGCTCATTGGTGTAGCCTTTGAATTAGATCCTTCAAAACTAAACCTTTTGAGAAGTTCTTTTGTATATTTGGTTTGATGGATGTACATACCGTTCTTTGTTTGTTTGATTTGGAGTCCCAAAAAGTAATTAAGTTCTCCCATTAGACTCATATCGAACTCCTTGTGCATGCACTTAGAAAACCACTCACAAAGAAAATTATTAGTAGCACCAAAAATTATGTCATCTACATATATTTGAACAATAATAATATCTTTATTTTCATGTCTAATAAATAATGTAGAATCAATTTTTCCTCTAATAAAATCATTTGAAAGTAAATACTTACTCAACCTTTCATACCAAGCCCTTGGAGCTTGTTTTAGCCCATAGAGAGCTTTCTTTAGCTTGTAGACATGGTTTGGATATCTCTCATGTTCAAATCTAGGAGGCTGTTTTACATACACCTCTTCATTGATGTATCCGTTGAGAAAGGCGCTTTTTACGTCTATTTGATAAAGTGTGAACTTCTTGTAACATGCAAATGCTAACAAGATGCGGATGGACTCTAGTCTAGCGACTGGAGCGTAAGTTTCTTCATAGTCTATCCCTTCTTGTTGATTGTATCCTTGAGCTACTAGTCGTGCTTTGTTACGAGTGATAGTTCCATGCTCATCAAGCTTGTTTTTGAATACCCACTTTGTTCCAATGATAGAAACATCTTTAGGAGGAGGCATAAGTTCCCAAACCTGGCATCTTTCAAATTGTTGAAGTTCTTCTTGCATTGCCATTAGCCAGCTTTCATCTAGGATAACTTCCTTAGCATTCTTTGGCTCGACTTGGGATAGAAATGCTGAAAAAGCACATTGATTTTGCAATCCTCTTCTTGTAGTGATTCTTTTGTTTATATCTCCAAAGATATTTTCTGGTGGATGGTTCTTGAGATATCTTGCAATTTTTGGCATTTGTACATCATGTATCACTTCTTCCTGTTGAGGAAAATCTGCCTCAAGCTCTTGTGTTGTTTCTTGTTCTACTCCAGGCGAGTTTTCCAATTCAGTTTGCTGGATTTGTATATTCGGCTTGCTGAATATATTCTCCCGGTTTGCTGGATTCACCAAAATCTCCAAATTTCCTGCATCCTCATCTCTTTCTTTTGGAAGATCATTTTGAGTTTCATTAAAAGTAACATGAACTGATTCTTCAACACACAACTTGTTAATATTAAATACACGATATGCTTTGCTATTCTGTGAATACCCAATGAAAATTCCTTCATAAGATTTAGCATCAAATTTTCCTAGGTTATCACTAGTATTTAGAATAAAACATTTAGATCCAAAAACTTTGAAATAACTAATATTAGGAATCTTATTATTTAACAGTTCATAAGGAGTCTTCAAAATAATTGGACGAATAAGTACTCTATTCAAAACATAACAAGAAGTGTTTACAGCTTCAGCCCAAAACTTTTTAGGAAGTTTACTTTCTTGTAATAAAGTTCTAACTGTTTCTTGTAATGTCCTATTCTTTCTTTCTACAACTCCATTCTATTGAGGGGTTCTAGAAGCAGAAAATTCATGACTAACACACTTTTGATCACAAAAAATTATAAAGTCTTTTAGAAACTCAGTACCATGATCACTTCTTATCCTTACAAGTTTTAGACTATATTTTGTTTCCAAGTTTCTGATCAATTTTTCAAATTCTTTAAATGCTTCATTTTTAGTTCTCAAAAATAATACCCATGTATATCTAGAGAAATCATCTACTATTACAAAAGCATAAAACTTACCATTTATACTAGGATGTCTTTCTGGTCCAAATAGATCAAGATGGAGTAGTTGTAAGGGAGAAGAAGTTGATACCATGTTCTTTGCCATAAATGATGTTCTTACTTGTTTTCCTAGTTGACAAGGAACACAAATTCCCTTCTTTTCATATTTTATTTTCGACAAACCTTTGACGAGATTCTTTGAGGATAATTTCTTGATTAAATCCATGTGAACATGTCCCATCCTCTTGTGCCACAAATTAGCCTCATCTTGTACTGATGCTAGACATAACTCTTCATCCTGTTGCTCAAAATCAATAGTATATATATTTCCTTCTCTTTGTGCAACTAGAGTAACATTGTTAGTACCCTGAGAAATAGTGCATTTTTCTTTATCAAAACTAACTTGGTGACCATTATCCATTAATTGATTGATACTAATAAGATTAAACTCAAGTCCATTAACAAGATGTACATTATCAATATTTACCTTACCATTTCCTATTTTACCTTTTCCGATTATTTCGCAGGTTCGATTATCTCCAAATGTAACTGTACCATTTTTCTTCTTGATTTTTAGCTCCACGAACTTTATTTTGTCACCAATCATGTGACGTGAGTATCCACTATCAAGAATCCATTTTTGAGAAGGAACCCTTGCCTTTAGACATACCTGTCAATAAAAAATAATTCATCCTTTTGGTACCCACATCTTTTTGGGTCCTTTAATGTTAGTTGCATATAAATCATCCTTTTTAACCCAAACCTTTTTAATCTTATTTTTCTTAAAGCAGTTTATGTCCAAATGACCTTTAATGCCACAATTTTTACATGTTGTGAAAGGAGAACAATAATTTAATCTAAAACGTGATTTTGATTTTAGCATTTTCATATTATCCTTTTTATGCATAGAATTATAACCAATTCCTTGTCTTTCAAAACTCGGTCTTTGTTTACCTAATATGACATTTAAATTTTCTTCACCTTGAACGAATTTAGCAAGAGATGATCTTAGTGAATCTATTTTTTTTTGAAGTTCATTATTAGGAAGAGTTTTAACAGGTGATTTATCACTAAATACATCAATACAGATATCTCTCATTTTTAGTTCATTTGTCAATTTTTGGACTTCATTATTAAAAAAATTTACCTTATTGAAAAGTATTTTATTATAATTATCTAAATAATCTATCTTAGCAATCAAAACCTTTTCTTCTTTACATGTAGATTTTTTTTCAATATCTTTCTTTTCATCTATTAAAGAGTCTACTTCGCCCATTAATGTATTTACCAAATCTTTCAAATATGCATTCATTTCCTTCAATTTATCATTTTCTTGTTTCAAAGAATTAAACTCAAAATTAAATACCTCGTTTGATTCACCTTCTATTCCCATGAAGCATACTTGAGCTATCTCATCCTTGGCGTCGACCTCAATTTCAGATTTTTCTTCATCACTCCAAGTGACCAGTGCCTTGTTTCTCTTATTATCCTTGAACCCTGTTTTTCCTTTATTCTTTAGTTGAAAACAGTCCTTCTTGAAGTGCCCTGGATGCCCACATTCAAAACACGTCTCCGCAGTTTGCTTTCCTTTGCCTTTATTTGAGTTGAAGATATTCTTTCGTTTATTCTTTCTTTGAAGAAGTCCTTTGAGTTTCCTTGTCATGAAGGTTATCTCTTCATCAGAATCATCATCAAGCTCGTCTTCATTTCCTGCATTAAGAGCTAAAACCTTTCTTCGAGGAGTTTCGTCCTCATCGTCATACCTTTTTAACTGATGTTCATATTCCTCAAGTTCACCAAAAAGAGTTAGTGTGTCCATAGTGGATATAGTAGATTAATCTTGAAGAGTAGTGATTTTAGAGGCAAACCTTTTGGGCATAGCCCGAAGCAACTTACGGTTGATCTCACTTTGAGGAATAGTCTTGTCTAGCAATTTCAAAGAGTTTATAAGAACTAGAAATCTTGCTTGAGCTAGTTCGATGGTTTCATCTTTTTCAAGCTTGAACATTTCATAATCGTGCATGAGCATGCTTAGCTTGACTTCTCGTACTTTTGAAGTGCCTTCATGACTTACCACTAAGGTATCTCACATCTCTTTGGCTGTGTTGCATGAAGAGACTTTATCTATCTCAGATTGTACCATGCCACTAAGAAGTGTGTTCATTGCTTTTGAATTATATGAGACCATGTAGATTTCGTTTGGATCCATTTCTAGTAGAATCTTTGGTGTCCCATCATCTCTTCGTGGAATTACTGGTCCGTTCTCCACAACCCACCATTCCCAAGGATCTCTTTGAAGATAGATCCTCATTCGGAATTTCTAGAAGTTGTAATTTTCTGTTCCATACAGCAAAGGAGGTCTATTTGTTGATTGACCTTCTTGATTATTGTTCCCGAACTGTGCCATGTCATAATCTTTTCCTACAAGTCACCTTTAAGACCAAGTAAGTAGAACTTTGCTTTGATACCAAATGAAATTCAGAAATGACACACTTAGAAGGGGGGGTTGAATAAGTGTGGGAGCAAACTATGACCAATTTTCAAACTTTGAATTCAAACTATTGAATATAGCCTACTGTATCAAAGAATGCAGCTTGCTGAATGAATGCAGTCTACCGAATTAAATTTTTTTGTTTAAGAAAATATCTTGGTGAATTTATAAGTCAAATAGAATACTTGGTGATAACAAAATATCTCAAGATGAAACAAATCTTTAAATGTTAATTATTAAGAAAATTAACTATCTTGAGAAAGTAAAACAAGTAATAAAATAACACCAAGATTTTTTACGTGGTTCAGCTATTACCCTCTATAATAATAGCCTAGTCCACATCCAATACCAACTAGTATTGGAGACTCACTTTTATTTCTTTAAAAAATGACCCTTGTTACAAACCAGATTCTATCAAATTGAATTACAATAATTCACTTGAGCACACTTGCTCCTTGTGCACCAATGCACCCCTTAAGCACCTATGCTTCCTTGAACCTGTTTGTAAACAAACCTTAATCCACCTGGATTAAAACCTTTATACAACACTTAGTCTAAAAATATAAGATTACAATTTATAGAGGTCTAATGATCAAAGCAAATAAATAATTTAACAATGCAAGGCTCAACTAATGAATGCAATGATCAAGTAGTAAAAATAAGAAATATCACCAATTTGAAGCTCACGAAAATAGCTGAGAATATTATGAATATAGTTTGCACAGCAGCTAGAAGTATTGCACCGAAAATAATAAAGTTGCTTTTCAAGTATATGAGTGCAATAATTGATTTTAGTGTCGTAAATAAGCATTGATAACTCAGTTGAATTTATAGGCCAAAAATATTACCGTTTCCCTCTAAGAGATAAATCAGTTCTGTTTTAAATATATAACAATTTATTTCCGTTGAGACAATATTTACGTTGCCAACAAATTTCCAGAAGATAAGTAACGCTTTTTATTTTTGTTGAAAACAATTCAAATGATATAGACTATGTCAAAGATAACTCATGAAATAAGTTCCGTGTAAAAACTCAAATAGTCTATATGAATAATACTTGTCGCCTCATAAATGATATTGACTCTTTCAAGCATAATCCATTTGAGAAGATGGCATATCACAGAACTCTTTTTCAAAATAAATTACTTAACAAAGTGTTAGTTCCGTAATTCTTGCAAAGTGCCAACAAATATCAAACTCTTCTCAGTACAATCATTATCTTGTATTTCCAAGAAATGTGCAGTAAAAAGACTCCATACTCTACTTAAAGTAAATATAGAGAGATCATTACTTTTAAAACAACTACTGCCATATATCATATATCAATTCCGTAAATCATGTAAAAAATTAAACAAAATAATTATGATGGCTATTTTCAAGGATAATCATGCATGGCATAATATTTTAATACACATAAAATGTCCTAGAGCCTTGTATCGAAAAATTGAATATTTGCAATGATCTTACATATTTTTCTTAGGACTCAAATCTTCAAAGTCTTTGATAATAACCCTTTTATCAACTTCCTGAAATCTCACAATAGACAAATTAGTCTATAATATTAAGTCATCATCAAAACAAAAAGATTAGAATATTAACAAGCCAACAATATTTTATATTTATTTGTTTATTACAATATTAACTATTAACCTTATATCCTCTACATATTCTCTATCTATCCGTTATACACATGAGAAAATAATCACCTTCTTATATTGATTAGTGGTCGAGTTGACCAATCCCCTGCCCATACAAGGAATTGGTCAACTCGACCACTAATCAATATAGGAAGCTAAACAGTTATTAAACAAAGGACAATTCTCCGCCCATACAAAGAATTGTTCAACTTAACCACTATATATATTAATATAGGAAGCTAAGTGATTCTAAAATTAAGTACAAATTTCTCGCCCATATAAGGAATCATACAACTTAGCCGTTGACATGAGTCCTCAATTGAAATCTCACATAATCCTAATTTCATACTTACTCCATACGAATTTTATTTAATCCGTATTGCATCATCCACAACTCATTTTTGAGTTTAAATAGAACTAATTCATAGTACAACTTACACACAATAATTTTGATGTAAAATTTTCAATCATTTGATTGATCCTCCTCCTACTATGACCTTATCAGATCACGTGATGATCTCGCATTATATTATGATTCTTTTCTATGTTATGATCGTTTTGTTTTACGATTTCCTTTCCATGTACTCTTAGTCTTTTAGACTCTATCTATTCATTATTATTGTTCATCTTTATCATCAGAGTTAGGTAACTCTAGATCTTTATTACTTGTCAAGATTCTTCTTTGAATCTTATTGACTTACTAATACCTTGCCCATATTCATCCCTTAGAATTTAAACTCTATTTGAGTTTATTCCTTATCCTCATCCTTGCGGTTATAACCTAAGGTAACCCTATCTAAGGTTTATAACATACAACTTTGATACCAACTGTAACGTCCCCAAATCCGGGTACTAATCACCACGAACCTGGTACATCATTTCTATAACTATTGCGGAAGATATAAACATAATTTGTTTATACATTAAACATTTACAACATAATCCCCAAGGTCGATAACCTTAACATAATACCTGAATTCAAAATCATACTCGACATACAATGTCATTATTATATAATATTGTTACAAGTTTTAACTGCACAATAATCTAATGCTGGAATTTGTCTTTGCCTTTGCCTGTATTCGAAGTTTCGTCTTAATCTGAAATGTTTATCATGATATAGCAATGGTGAGAACCAAGTTGGCCCAGCAAGTTTAAGTTCAAAGAAAGATATATCATGATTGAAAGAATGATTAATAAGCTGGCAAAACTTTTAACAATATAATAATTGTGAAAGAATATGAATCAATTTCCATAACTGAATGACCGAGTCAATAATGATGAATGGCCAACAATAAACATGAACAAATTTAACTGAATCAAATGGTAATGAAGGTGATCAGCCTTTCATACCTGATGAACATATACCACATGCACAACGTGCGAATCAATAAATCATAGATATGATGTAATCAACAATGATTAACCACTAGCATGCTTGAAAAATCAGAACTCAGGTTTGAGTTAGAGAACTTGCTTAATTAAAAGTATAGTTCGAGAAACTTTCCTGAACCGTCGATTACTGTTGCGCAATCTATTTTAGCTTCATTTAAAAGACCTAATATTGATAATATCGATATCTCAATTAGAATAATATCATCACATATACTACTGTTAATTACAGTCATAAAATATCTTAAACACATAAGCACATATCCCTAAAAGTCACTAAAACACATAAAACACGGTATTAGGTCAAATTATTTCAGTCTGAGTTGAGTTTGGTACTATTTCGACATCCCGATTGCCTAATCGGATAATTATCGAGTTTATTTTAAATAAAACTCTACTTAACTGTTTTAATATTATCTTAGATAAGTTAATTATCAGTCATAACATTTTTCAAAAGTTCATAATAATTTTTAAATAATTATTATCATTTATAATGATTTTTCAATCATTAATATTATTTTTAAATGATTTAAATACCACATAATTACATTATCATTAATATTTAATTAATTTCAAATATTAAAGAAATACATGTCCCAATATTAAAAGTTATTAACTCAGTGTATTTTTAATACCTTTCTATCACATTTAAATGATTTTAAAACATTTAAAACCATTATTAAATAACTACCATAAATATTAAAATATTAATATATTTCATGTCAAAATATTAAAAGTTATATTTCATAACTTAAAACATTTTTAAAACCTTTAAATCATTTTTATATGATTTTTAAAACATTAAAACCATTTTTACATAATTTATTTAATACAATTATTAAATAAATTATTATCATTAATATTAAATTATTAATGAAATACATCACAAAATATTAAAAGTTATTCAATATAACTTAAAATATTTTCTTACACTTTAATATATTTTTAAAATATTAAAATCATTTTAAAGTAATTTATTTAATATAATTATTAAATAAACTTAATATCATTAATATTTAAATAAATTAAAATATTAATGAAATATATCTCAAATTATTAAAAGTCAATTTTTATACTTTAAAATAATTTTTACAAATTAATTATGAATTTTTCATAATTATTTTCTATTTTATTCTAATTATTTTAATTAAATAACTAATTTTCATTTAAACCGTCGCTAAAGAGCCTATCGCGATAAAAACTGTCGTTATAGGTGTTCTTGAGCCTTCAAGAACATGCAAAGTCAGTTTCATGGTGCCTAGTTTGACCATTTGTAATTTCTTGATCTTGATGTTTCTGGGCTTGAGGGTTTACTAGTTATGTAGTATTGATGTCATACTACATGTACCAACCAATTTCAGGGTCAAACTACTTCATATCATGAAGATATAAAACATCAAACTAGCTGTCAGAGTTGTTCTTCATTTTTTGGAATTTCCAAAAAATAAGAACAGTGTGAGGGTCCTATTTTGGATCTTAATAACTTGGATTCTGGGCTTTGATTGTGTGTTTAAGTGTCACACTTATGTAGTATGTATGTCAAGGTATAAAAGTAATACACTTTTGTAGCTTAACAACATCATAGAAGCAAGATCTGGCTTGATCAAAGTACCAGCCAGAAACTGTTCTTGAAGCTTTCTGGGTTTTCCAGAAAGTTCATATAGGCAGCTGCTCAACCCAGTTTTGACCATGAATATCTTTGATCCTATTGATGATTTAAGTGTTCTAGTGTCATGGTTTAGTAGTCCATATATCAGGGTATAAGAGTTATACACTCTCATGGCTTAACAACTTAACCACTGCAAGATCAAAGCCCTGCAAAATGGCTGTCAGACATTTCTAGGATTTCTGGGTTTTCCAGAACCCAGTTTCTGTGACTGGTCAACCATGTTTGACTATGAATAACTTGTGATCTAAACATGCTATGGACTTGATTCCACTTCTAGTGTACTTTCCTCATGGCATAGAATATCAATGATACACTTAGCCATCCTAACATCTAACAGATTTAGATCTAGAGGCTCTGGCATTTGACTGTCAGAGCTCATTTTAGGGTTCTTGACTTTCTAGGACATTTGTTCTGTGCCTTTGGGGGTATTCCTCCACCCTTCGTATGTACTTATGATTTGGATACATTTCAGCGCTTCCTGACCCGATCATGTTTACTTCCTCCGTATCATGCTGCAATGGAAGGTTGGTGTTGACATTTTGTTGATCAGGTTGTTGGACCACAATACTGCAACTTTCGATCAGATTTTGAATCTTATGCTTTAAGGACCAACAATCTTGTGTATCGTGTCCTGGAGACCCTGAGTGGTAAGCACATCTCTGGCTCGGATTGTATCTTTTGCTTCCTGGTTCCAGAGGTGGAGCTAGTTCGGTAATTTTCTTGTGATCTATTAATATCGCCAATACATTTTTAAGGGAATCGCCTAGTGGAGTGAACACCCGATTTTTCGTTCTTTCAAATTTTCTTTTTCTATCCTGGCATTGGTTGAATGCATCCTATTGTTGAGATGGCAGATTGTCTTGCTTTTTTCAAATGGGTGGACTCTAGTTTGGTCTCCTAGCTTGCCCCTGCACAAAAAGGGATACATCTTCATTACCTTTATCGGGTACCCCCTTGGGATCGCTCGCATACTTTTCAGTCTGTATATGTTTGGCGACTGCTTCCAAGGCAGTAAAGTCTTTAATCTTTCCTGCCTTCAGGCCCATCTCTGCCATTTCACCGTGTTTGATCATTTCCGAGAATGGCTTTCCTATGCCTGCTAGGATCCTCTCATAGTAAGGAGCCTCTTGGATATCAATAAACGTCATTACCATCTCAGTTTCTGTCATTGATGGAATGACTTGCGCTGCTAGATGTCTCCACCTTTGGGCATATTCTCGGAAAGATTCAGTACTTTGCTTTTTTACTTTAGTCACTTGGTATCGATCCGGTGCCATTTGTGACTGAAAACTGTACTGATTTAGAAAGGCGTGGACCAATTCTTCCCAGTTGTGGATTTTGGCATTGTCAAGTCGGGCATACTAGGCTTTAGCCTCTCCAGTGAGACTCTTTTGAAAAAGTTGCATTTTGAGGTTTTCATCTTCAGCATAAGACCTCAGTTCGCCAATGTACACTTTTAGGTACGTATAGGGATCGCCTGCCCCATTGTACTTTTCAAACTCTGCGATTTTGAATTTGTCAGGATATCGAGCCCCTAGGAATATGCAGAGATCTGAATAGGTGACATTTCCATAGTTTTCAGTCCCTTTGATTGATCAGATGATTTCCTCCATTTGTTGGACTTTCTTTCTTATATCCCCAGTTTCTCGATATATCATCCCTGAGTTTTTGATTTCAGGGGTTTTGTTGGTTCTTTTATTGGAATGAGGTTCAGGTACCTGGGTTGCCATCTTTTTGCCAATACCCTGACTGCCCCTAGTGTGAATGACTCTGGTTGAGTAGGCATTGTCTAGCCTTGAGTATTTTTACTTTGTTCTTTTAGAAAGACAGCCAATTCTGCTATCTGATTCCTTAATCCTTCAAACTCCTCTCGAGAGACAGGATTAGGATCAGGTGGGGCACTTGTAGCCATGTCTGACTGTGGGCTTAATGCCTTTTTGGATTTTGATCGGGTAATAGGTCCAATTATTTCTCTACAAAAAGACTTATGTAGTTTAGTCTTAGGGAAATGTAGAAATGTTACATGATATGTAATGTGTCCGTTTTAGGAGTATTATCCTGCAAAACGGATGTCAGTTATTTGTATGACAACATAGCATGTCAGGTTTTGATATAAAAGGGAATGTCTATACACATATTCCTTTATACTTTCCATTACATTGACATGAAAAATGAAATTACAAGTAATTACAAGAAATTTGAAATGGTAAGGTATGAAGAGACTTCCCTCTGCATTTGGTTTATCAGAGGCTGACCTATCTTTGGTTACTCTCGCGATTTTTTGACATGAAGGTTCCCAAATCATCGCAATTTACTTGACAGGAAGTTAATCCGGCCTTTCAACTGGAGCGAATTTGGGTGGTGCCTTTCCTGAGCCTTGTTGGAATTAGTCTTCCTATGAGTCCAGTAATCAAACACCGACAGGATAGCCTCTTGGTGGAGGAACCACACAACATACATTCACATACAACGCGTCTAACCGTATGAAAATGATGACATCTGCAAAGCACGAATATCACAATTAGATATGGTGCGAAGCACTAAGTGTAATAAGTAAATGCATTCATACACATTCATTCAAATGTAAATGCAACATCCATACACAAGCAGATAACAGTTTTGAAAAGTTTGTAATGGCGGCTTAAGTCCTCTTACTGGATGTCCCTAGCAGAGTCGCCACCTGTCGATGTCGGGATTTTTATTTATCCCTTTTATGTTCTTGCCTTTTGGTGTTCTCATGTTAGGTGAGATTTGTTTGAAAAAACAAGTTGTGAAAAGGTACGACATGTATATGTCGACGATTGGACTGTAAGAGTCATCAGTTAATATTTTTAAATGGTTGCACCAACTCAACCGAGAAAAGGTTTGCACATTGACCTAGTGATGTGATACTATTTAACAGGTCTGTGAAACTGAGATTCGTTAGGGTCCGGGAGCTTGATTATGCAGAGGAAAGGTGTTAGGCACCCCCCCGACATCCGTGTTACCACGGTGATCGCTACTTTTCAATTGAAACTATTATCTGAATGTGTGTGTGTGTGTGTGGGTCAATGTGCAATTATCTGGAAGTAGTGTTATGCCTCGTTTGCACCTATATACAAAATATTTGAATTTTGTATTCAAGTTCAGTTTTAACCAGATATAGCAGTGGTGTTTTGTAAAAGAGGTTTTTTCAAACCCTTGCGCTCAATAGTAATTGAGGCCTTTGATACTTCCATTTTATTGTGTGTTCGGTTTGATTGCTTTTATTTTCGAGATGCGAAGCAACTTCGAGAAAACAAGATAAAAAGCAGTGCCGAATTCCTTGTGGGCATGAGAGCCTTCTAATGAAATTCAAACACCGTGAATAATTTACAAGTCATGTACAGCTGAAAATGTCCATCACGGGAACCAAATCTAGATTCAGTAGACTGAATCTGTGATCACATGATTCCTAGGCTCACATGATGTTGCAATTTGTATGAAAGCTGTAAACAGTTATATATATAAAAGCTGTATATATATATATATATATATATATATATATATATATATATATATATATATATATATATGAGCGAGCCACCACCACGAAGTAAACTCTAGGCGGGACAAAAAATATAAATATATAAAAGCGGTATATATATATATATATATATATATATATATATATATATATATATATATATATATATATAGACGATCAACCGCTACGAAGTAAACTCCAGGCGGGACAAAAAATGTAAATGTATAAAAGCGGTAAATATATATATAGAAATGATCAACTGCCACGAAGTAAACTCCAAGTGGGACGGAAATGTAAATATATATATATATATATATATATATATATATATATATATATAAGTCTTTATATATATATAAAAGCAGTAAACGCTCCGAATATAAATCCATGCTCACCGGAAAAAGTTCGATAACAGTTTATATATAAGTATATATATAAAAAAGTAATAAATGCTCTGGATATAAATACAGGCTCACCGAAGAAAGTTCGATAACAGTTTATATATAAGTATATATAAAAGCAATAAATGCTTCGGATATAAATTCAGGTTCACCGAACAAAGTTCGATAACAGTTTATATATAAGTATATATATATAAAAGCAATAAACGCTCCGGATATAAATTCAGGCTCAATCAACGCATAACTCAATGATGTTAGTACAAAAATATATATATATATATATATATATATATATATATATATATATATATATATATATATATATATACACAAAAGAAATGAAAAGCCACGGACAGAAGTCTGGGCATACGCATACAACACGACTCTCAACGTAAACAACTGTGTGAAAGAAGTAGAGAAAAGGCTTTAAATAATGTAAGAAGACTTACAGTGAACTGTCAAAGAAGACTTCAATAGAAATGGATGAACACTCGGTTTCCACCGGTAAAAAAGTAGCCAAATATAAGCTTACAAGTGTTTGAAATGAGAAAGCACTCAGTTTATAATGTGTACAGAGCAAATTGGACAGGGCTTCCTCGCCTTTTTCGCTTACAAATGGCCACCCCCAATCCCTCTATTTATAGAAGGGGGAGTCGCAGGTGTACCTGCGGCATCAGCAGGTGTACCTGCGGCTGCCCGGGGTGCCCCGGGCAATGTGGGTCCCGTTGTCTCGATGTACGTGCACTCGGACAACGCGCTGTTCGCTCGAACCTTCATAACTTTCAATCTGGGAGTCCGATGGAAGCGTGTCATACCATTCCGGAAAGCTCTTTCTGAGGGCTATGCAATGACATAGGATTTTCCCTTTTTTGAATCTGGGAAGATGGGTCCATGACCAAAATGGTATTTCCGGGTTTCCGTCAGGTAGTCCGTTAAGCTGTTTTGCGTAGTTTACACTTGAAAGTTAAGATATGATTCTTGTGGGACTTCTTTTGAAAAAGGTTGAGTTGAAATGAGTTGATTTGATTTGAGTTGAGTTTGAGTTGGTCAAATGACCATTTTGCCCCTCCCGGGGTTATTTCTGACTTTGGCACAGTTGTAGTGGTCTTTTCCCAGGGTTATTTCTAAAATTGTCATATTGTTGACTCTGAATGTCCTCAGGGCTATCTCTGAGGTTGGCTTGACTTCCTGGGGTTATCTCCAGGCTTGGAACTTGATCCCCAGGGTTATCTCCGGGCTTGAAACTGACTTTCCCTTGGTTATCTCCGGAGTTGGAAATTGGATCTCCCGGGGCTATCTCCGGGGTTAGAATTGATGTTGTGGTCCTCCAGGGTTATCTCAGGAGTGAAAAAACCACTTTTGTCCTCCTGCATAGTTAGTAACAGGAAAACGAAATTTCGAGTGTCTACATCCTCAAGTGGTTTCTTATCCCAACTTAGACATGAAATACCATGAACATTATATCTTTTGAAAATTATAAATATATAATTCAAGACAATTATCATAATAATATGAAATACTTGAACTTTACTATATTTATAAAAAGTCAAAAAATAAAATATTTACCTTAATTAGAATATACAAAATTCATATAATCACATTAAAATTTACTACTTCTTGGACAAGAAGTACACATAAAAATAAATTAACATATACCAATTATGATTATCCCAAAAACACTAAGAAAATCATTTCTAAGTGTTTTTTCAACTTCTAAATCATATTGTATACAAGATTTACTCAACCAAATCTACTTCTACAATATCTCTTCTAACTATTAGTTGACAATTAATTTATTATCTATAAACAAAGTAATTTATCTCAAAATTCATGCATACAAATACCGAGTAATATTACACACTAAATATTACCTCAAACTTTCTATGCATAATTTTGTTCAAAAAGAACATAAATTTACTATATTCTCAAAATAAATTAATTTACAACTAATTTGTTATACATAGAGAAGTAAACTTCTCAAATTTTACTACAACTTTCTCATAATAAATTAATCTCAATTAGTGTATAAGAAAAATAATTGTCTCAAATTTCATACATTCATATACACATCATAATATTTTATCTACTCATAAAATATTATAAACGAAATACATATGCACAAAAATAAATTTATTCCATCATGAACAAAAATTTAATTACTTTTCTTATCCCACAAAACAAATTAATTAATTTATTATAACAAAATGTAGGTAAAATAATACTCAAACATATAATATCATCTACACATGATATAATAAATAAAACATATATTTTCAAGTATATACACATACAAAATGATGCACAGTTATCATTTATAAAAATAAGTGCAATCGTTAAAAAACACACCTTTTGGAATTAAATCCGAAGAACACCGCAATCTCTTTAGAAAAAAATTAGGCATCAACATTTGGTGTTTTCCATGATGACTCTTCATCTTCTCCACATCAATTTAGAAACTTGTAAATTGTAAATCGTTTTCACTTTCATTTTTCTCCACAATCCATCTTCTAACAGGAATTATCAATAAAAATAATTAGCTTAATATCTCAATATATTACTAATTATCATAAAAACTCCATTGATAAAATAGATATAAGAAAAATGACACTTATCTTTGAAAACCATGTTGTCTTCTATCTCACCAAAATCATGACTTCAACAAATACAATAAAGACCTTAAGATTGTTAGAATCGTAGTTTCGTAGAGTCAAAATTATTATAGAAAACGTGACACGAGTGATCCATGTCCTTAAGGTCTTTATCGCCTCCACCACGAACGGTTTGCTAAGAGTTACAAAAAGATATACCTCCAAGATATATGTCAAGCCTTGGTGAATAATCCGTGATCGAAATTTACATAAAATTTCAATTGAACACTACTTTGAATTAGTTATTTGTTTGTAAGAAGAATGGAGAAGATAGAAGAAAAGTTCACTTGTGCAAATCTTCCATGTAACTTCTCTATATATCATATGCATATCTCTTATGTATATATATATACATATATATATATATGTATATATATACGGTCCGGATCTTAAGCTCACCTCTTATCTAACATACCTTGCTCACCCCCCTTTAGCGACGGACCGGGCGACGATTCCGTCCGTCGCTATATATAGAACCGTCGTCTTAGCTTTTAGCGACGGACAACATATAGTGACGGACAACATATAGCGACGGATCGAACCTATAGCAACGGACCGAATCGTTGTCTGGTCCGTCGCTAAAGGAGGGTGAGCAAGGTATGTTGTGTGTGTGTGTGTGTATATATATATATATATATATATATATATATATATATATATATACAACAAGGATCAGGTCCGGGAGTCCAGATCTGATAAAATGTGGACCAAAATTTATTTTTTATTTTATTTTATTTTTAAAACAACTAAAAAAATAAGTTTAATATTTTATGGAACTGAAATTTTTTCATAATACATTTATTATATGTATCCAAATCACACCCAAAACACTGTATTATGAAAAAAATTCAAGTTCCATAAAATATTAAACTTTTTCTTTAGTTGTTTTTTAAAAAAAAGCAAAAAAAAAGGTCCGCATTTTAACAAAATACGAGAGTCCGGACCTGATTCGCTCCCTATATATATATATATATATATATATATATATATATATATATATATACACACACACACACACACACACACACACACACATATATATAAGTTATATTATAACTATTCAATTATATATTTAACTATGCTTATTATTACTAATTATGTAAGTTACATATTAGTAATAATTAGGAGTTAAATAGAATTTGAATAGTCTCATTATTTTTCTTTTGTTCTAAAATAAAATAAACTTCTATTAAATGAAACTAAAGAAAAATAGTTTTATCAAACAACTTTCTATCACACGTCACACACATATTATATATATATACATGTATGTATAAATATATAATTTTAGAATTTTTCTTTTTGCCTAAAAAAGATTTATAAAATCATTTTAAAAAAGAAATTGGAATCTCATTGCCTTATGAAATGTTACTATATGAATTACTTTCATTAACACTTGATATTAGGTCTATTAAGGTCAGAAAATAAATTCAATAGGAGTTTAGAAAAATATTTTGGTTAAGATAAATAAGATAATTCAAATCATTTTAATATTTTAATCCTTTGAAGAGGATTCTACCCATTTGACCTATTTACCTAATTTTTTATCGTCAAAATAAAATTATAAGATTTGGAGACCTATCAATCTCCTCCTTTTTGATGATAACAATAAGCAAAAATATTTTTTTTAGAACTCCCCCTTAATTCATGAAGCTTCCCCTTGGATCATGAATCAAATTTTAAAAGTAACTTCAAATTTTTGAAAACCCATTACATACAGCAGGATATAACAGTTTATAGTAGTTCACAGTTATGTTCATCGCATCCATTACTGTCAATCACATCAGTATATACTAGTTAGTATATACACTTTGTTAGGAATAAGCATAAGAATGCAATTCCTATTTATATAAGATTTGATTATGATCTTAATGAATGAATATGCAAATATGTCTTCATTGAAATAAGTTGTAAAGTCCTTGAATAGATAATAGGAATATATGTACAAGGACTTAGACTGATGTTGATTGATTTCGCAATCAATGAATACGTGCAAGTATACACAGTCAACAAATAATAAAGTGATAAGAAAAATATTGTTCCCACGAGGAATTATTTAATAAAAATTACCAAGCACTAACTCTTAACCAAATCAATTTTATTTAAACAACTACAAATTATGATTTTTCTAATTAAGAAAAATAAATTAACTAAATAAACTAGATTACTTTATAAATAAATTTCAAATAAATAAAGATCAAGACTACAATATCCCCAATTATGAGCTATAAACCAATTATTCAATTATCCCAATTATTACGCCACCTGAATTATTAACAGGAATTCTAGTTGTTAAAAGCCCTTTTCCCAAGTGAACAGATAACTTTTATTCAATTCAATTAATCCTGCGATATTCCTATGCAGAATAATTGAACCAAATCCGTTAAGTTCTGATTCCCAATTCGTTACATGCAGTAAATAGATATTCCTATTCAATTCACGACCCTAATTATTCATCTCATGCAAATAATTAAGCATACATGTTATCATGTCTAGTTCTAACCCTGGATTTCATCTCCCGAATCCTTCTAGAGTAACACGGTAATTACTGGCCAAATAATTAATCAAAAACGCACAAGACATAATAAACAATTCACCTTGACATAAATAATTGGAATAAATTAGATAATTAATTCATAGACATAAAAGGTTCAATTTGTAGTCTTAATAAAAGAATTAGTTCATTATCATTGAATTAAAATCAAGAATCCACAACTGAATAAACATTAAAAGATAAAAGTAAGAGAAGAGAAGAGAATCTATTGTCAGTAGTCTTGAGAATCCTCTTCCGCTCCTGCTTTGAATCTTCAATGATCCTCAAGTTGCTTCAATCTCCAACAATCCAATATAAACTAGGGTTTATGTTCTAATCTAATGGAGTATTTAATCTAAGCTAATCTATGTAATCTCTGTAACAACCCCAAAATAGGTCCATTCCACCCAACCCATTCTGAGTCGTCAAATACATGGTACAGAAAACAACTACAACTTTATTACAACAATTGTCGTGCAAAATACAACAACACATATGCTGTGAGTTTGGATACAAATATATACCAAATGTGACTCATGTTCCAACCGTGGACATCACCTCACAATAACACCTTACATAAAGGTATAGTCAAAAACTGTTTTAGAAATTAGAATCTTTGGGAAGTGCTCAAGGAAACCTTCGTACATGGGAGGCCACGCGTCTAGGTTATGATAGATATCATATGGCCACAGAATTATCCTTGGTTGACCCAATAGACCCCAAAGAAAAACGAGAAGATTACTATCATATTCTTCCCAATGGTGAGTCTTCTCTTGACTTATCATTATCTCCACTGTCTCTAATTGAGAATTATACTTCAAACAAACACCAAGATTATATAGGTAGTACTTGTAGATATACTCGGCAAGCGGATGTGTACAATCATGTCTTATGATGACACGAGGTTGTATGTCGTTAGACATCTTGTATGATAGTGGCAAACCACCCTTCCAACGTTGGGTACACCTTACCCTATTGGATTCACCAAATAAAACTACTAAATGAACTTTTCTATACTGCTTCGGGAGAACATCCACAGCTAGAGACCACCGTTCTATTTCCCCGTTACCCTCGCTCGACCCGGCTACACTCTTATTACCTGAAAGGAATTGTGAAGCAAAAGGGTGAGCACAACTAGCTCAGTAAAGAATATCATGACTAAAGATAATTCAATTATCAATAGCCTTCATCAACAATAAATCAGAGATTTAGAACATATGGTAAATGATAAAAATTTCAACCATAGTTGCAGCGGAACGAGCAATCCATTAGAAGAGTCAAATAGACTATAAAGTCTATTATCTTCTCCATGTTAAAAATCCACCAATAATATTTTATCCATGTAACATCACTCAACAGTTCCTTTCCACAATCATATGAATAACTCATAATCATAATTGTGACTATAAATTTTTCTTCGCACCCAGGACGAAGAATATTTTCATCACCTGTCTTTACCTGAAACATCAAAGATCATGGTTATACCAAATCACAGATCCTGTTTATAATCATACTAACAAATCCATCTTTGCACTACGGGCCAAAGATATTCATCAACAAACCATCTTTGCACTACGGGCCAAAGATATTCAACAACAGTTCATCTTTGCACTACAGGCCAAAGATATTCATCAACAGGCCATCTTTGCACTACATGCCAAAGATATTCATCAACAATTCATATTTGCACTACAGGCCAAATATATTCATATCTCAAAGAAATATATAATCATTTCAGAATTTATATAAACAATAATTATAACCATGTTGATCAATTCACCTTTGCACTTAAGCTTAAGATATTCAATTATAAATTCAATGGTCATGATCATACCAGTCACAATTCAACTTTGCACTACAGGCCAAAGAGAACCCTAGTCATGATCATACCAATAATCTACCCATCTTTACACTCCAGTGAAAGAGAATTTCAACATCAGGGTTATAAAAATGTTATATATGATGATAAAAATAATATGATCAGCATATAGTTTTAATCTCAAGAGTAATATTCGTAATTCATGAATAGTAAATCGTGAATAGTAACTCATGAATAGTAACCCCGACACAAAAGATAGAAATTTCACAATAAAATCCATACCAATATTTCGGTATAATGATATTGAAAGAATAACATTACTTAAATTTATAAACAATTTATTTTAATTGTTTACACTTTACTAATTAATGCATTTAATTATCATAAAATGTCAACTCTTACAATTTCATCATCAATAACCAAAACCCTCATCAAAAATCTGCATATACCTCATATAAGATTCTCAAGCCATAAAATCCTATTTTCCAATTTTCTTTCTTCACAAAACATATTTAATTCATTTACTCATAACTAGACCATTTTTATGAAAAATACCAAATCAGTTCCAAAAATATTTCTTTTCTGGGATTTAGCATAATATAGTCCCATAGTGAACATATATTTTTCTCAGAATTTTTAAAAGTCATTTACTATTTTTCATATGGCCAAAATAGCCGAATATTTAGACATTTATCAAAAATTATACTTTTATCTAAAAATTCTGAAATTCACAGAGTATACTCCTATCATATTCATGTACTCCCAATAAAAATTTCATCAATTTTGGAGTTAACCACAAGAAATTATAAGCTGTTACTTTTAAAATAGTCTTTTCTCATAAAATTCATAACTCTTAATCTATACATCCAAAAATCACCATTTTTGGACACAATCAATAAAACTCATCAAAATATCATTTCAAATTTTTTTCATAATTTTTGAAGATCAGAAAAATTACGAAACTGAAAATCATAACAACCCTTAAAATCCATTACTATCCCTTACCTCAAAAGAGACTTCTGACTGGATATCGGATATGATGCTGAAGAAAACTTGCACTGATGAATAGCAACTCACCAAGTATCTAAAAACTCACAAAATATGCTTCATAATATAGAGAGAGAAAGAGAGAAAGCTTATGTTTCTGGTGTGATTTTCAATTCTAACTTAGCCCTTTATTTATAGGAAATTTTTGGTAGGTTTGACCTGCAACCTGATGGCTTTACCTGCTACTATTCTCACCCACCATATTTGAAATATAATTCAGAACATTTCTTCACCAACCACAAGTGGGGCCCACCAATTCTAGAATTTTCCATCAAAATGATAAACTCCGAAAATTCAACAATTTCTGAACTAGTCATCTCGTAAAATTCATAATAAATCATACATTCATTTTTAACGGTTCAAAATTTGTGGACATATACTCAACTTATATATGTATAACATATCCAAATATTATCACGATCCAACGGTCGGATTAAAAATTATAACCCTCGCAAAATATCTCAAAAACCCTAATTTTTAATACCTCCATTCCGACAAAAATACTGATAAAAATCTCAATATTAACTCCTTCATTTTTAACCACAAAAATATATCCCTCATTTATATCCACATAAAATAAATATTTCCTTATCATATGAATCAATAATTAATTATTCACAAATAATATTACAGAATCACATTTATGACAACCAGGCCGTTCCCAGGAAAGAGGGGGCTTTCCAATAAGGATTTCTCCTTACTGGCGCGCAATTAGATGACCAAACCTCTCCTTAGACAGAACTTTCTAGACATTGCCAATAATGTTATCTAATAATATTTATTCAAATAATATGAATTATTGATCTGATAATAGGAAATACTGTGCAGCAACAATTATTGAACAACAATAATACAAAATTTCAACGTAGCAATTATTGAATCAATAAAATAAAATATTAAACAGTAATTACTGTAATAATTATTGAGTAGTGCCTTCTTATGTAAGAATCAATAATTTTAAAAATACTATGCAATACCGTGTGCTACTGTGCAATAACGCGTATTACTGTATTTTAACCACCGGGTATTCTAGCAGTGTTAACGGTAACAACTACGTCGTTATTTGTAAAAACTCAAATTTGTCATTTTCTTCACCCGACAGTTATTCTGTTATGGGGCCCACAAATGGCTGCGCCGTCGTACGAATATTCCCCGACAGAAAGAATATTCCCCGACAACAATGATTATTTTATAACCACTTGCTTATTTTTAAAAAAAAATCATATTTCACTCATAACTTTAAATTTTTATCAATTTAACCATTTACTGAATAGTAATTATAAGAAAAATTGAATACTTTTATTTCATAAAATTCGGGGTCTTACAATCTCCCCTCCTTATGAAATTTCATCCCCGAAATTTACGTACCTGGTATTTCGAAGAGTTGAGAATACCTTGCTTCTATTTCAGATTCTATCTCTCAGATCATCATGATTTCTCCATTGCTCATCTCCCATGATAACTTCATTTGGGTTCCTCATTTGTTGGGAAGTCATGACAACCGCCATCCCTCGAACTACTCGGCTTTGACTTGTCTGGAGTAGCATTTGGCGTCATCATTACCGTTGGAATATACCTTTCTATAGGACATATTCCTCCCTCAACTGCCTCTTCGTACTCCTCATTCATGATCTGAATCATCAATCTTCGATCCATATCGGATTCAGGTTGACCGCTATGTACAGGGTAATTCAAAACTCGATGTTGGGTTCTCCCAATTGCTTTCCAAAAAGAGAAATTCATATCATCTATTTTAGCCTTCTTAGATCGAACATCTCTTTCCACAATATCCACGTGTCGTGCGGCTTTTGCCCATGCATCACTTATTCTCACTCGTTCAGTTTTTTCTTCTCTCAGCTCAGATTCTATTTTTATCATCTTATACTCTGCCAAAGAATGCTTCTGTTCAAGCATCACATATCGGGTAACACAAGCTTGAATTGTTGCATCCTTTTGTTCCACGACCGCCTGTCGTTCTTCTGCCTGCTCTTCTAACTCATGAATACGATTTTGAAATTCTACATTTTGATCATATAATACCTCTAATAAACTCTCCTCTGGTACTTCTTCTTCCTCTTCTTCCTCAGTCTCAGCTGTTACCTCTGCGACTATCTCGGGTGTAACTATCAATTCTTCACTCACCACATGGATATCTCTAATTCCTTCTTCGTCTGACATCACATTATCACGGTTAGTGATTAGAGGTATCTCCACAGTCTCATTCACTCCATTATTAGCATTCTCAGCTGCCATTCTCAAATACTGCCATAAAACAAGGGTTAATTAAACAAATTAACATATCACATAATATCCCAATATTATGACTGACCAACAAATAAGCTTAGGTAGGACACACTAGCGAATGATTTACTCATCTCTCCCCTCCTAGTTGTATTCCCCGATCTCCGCCAGAGATCATATCCCTAAGCTCTGATACCACCTGTGACATTGGACACCATCATGTGTCAGCACCTCACAAAGGTACCTATCAGCTTGCCACCGCAGAACGGCGTCCCCTACGGAGAGTCTGGCTTCGGTGCATTCCCCATCAACAAGATGTCACCAGATAGAGGCTCGGGGCTCTTTACTTATGGCTCTGATACCACCTGTAACAACCCCAAAATAGGTCCATTCCACCCAACCCATTCTGAGTCGTCAAATACATGGTACAGAAAACAACTACAAATTTATTACAACAATTGTCGTGCAAAATACAACAACACATATGCTGTGAGTTTGGATACAAATATATACCAAATGTGACTCATGTTCCAACCGTGGACATCACCTCACAATAACACCTTACATAAAGGTATAGTCAAAAACTGTTTTAGAAATTAGAATCTTTGGGAAGTGCTCAAGGAAACCTTCGTACATGGGAGGCCACGCGTCTAGGTTATGATAGATATCATATGGCCACAGAATTATCCTTGGTTGACCCAATAGACCCCAAAGAAAAACGAGAAGATTACTATCATATTCTTCCCAATGGTGAGTCTTCTCTTGACTTATCATTATCTCCACTGTCTCTAATTGAGAATTATACTTCAAACAAACACCAAGATTATATAGGTAGTGCTTGTAGATATACTCGGCAAGCGGATGTGTACAATCATGTCTTATGATGACACGAGGTTATATGTCGTTAGACATCTTGTATGATAGTGGCAAACCACCCTTCCAACGTTGGGTACACCTTACCCTATTGGATTCACCAAATAAAACTACTAAATGAACTTTTCTATACTGCTTCGGGAGAACATCCACAGCTAGAGACCACCGTTCTATTTCTCCGTTACCCTCGCTCGACCCGGCTACACTCTTATTACCTGAAAGGAATTGTGAAGCAAAAGGGTGAGCACAACTAGCTCAGTAAAGAATATCATGACTAAAGATAATTCAATTATCAATAGCCTTCATCAACAATAAATCAGAGATTTAGAACATATGATAAATGATAAAAATTTCAACCATAGTTGCAGCGGAACGAGCAATCCATTAGAAGAGTCAAATAGACTATAAAGTCTATTATCTTCTCCATGTTAAAAATCCACCAACAATATTTTATCCATGTAACATCACTCAACAGTTCCTTTCCACAATCATATGAATAACTCATAATCATAATTGTGACTATAAATTTTTCTTCGCACCCAGGACGAAGAATATTTTCATCACCTGTCTTTACCTAAAACATCAAAGATCATGGTTATACCAAATCACAGATCCTGTTTATAATCATACTAACAAATCCATCTTTGCACTACGGGCCAAAGATATTCATCAACAAACCATCTTTGCACTACGGGCCAAAGATATTCAACAACAGTTCATCTTTGCACTACAGGCCAAAGATATTCATCAACAGGCCATCTTTGCACTACATGCCAAAGATATTCATCAACAATTCATATTTGCACTACAGGCCAAATATATTCATATCTCAAAGAAATATATAATCATTTCAGAATTTATATAAACAATAATTATAACCATGTTGATCAATTCACCTTTGCACTTAAGCTTAAAATATTCAATTATAAATTCAATGGTCATGATCATACCAGTCACAATTCAACTTTGCACTACAGGCCAAAGAGAACCCTAGTCATGATCATACCAATAATCTACCCATCTTTACACTCCAGTGAAAGAGAATTTCAACATCAGGGTTATAAAAATGTTATATATGATGATAAAAATAATATGATCAGCATATAGTTTTAATCTCAAGAGTAATATTCGTAATTCATGAATAGTAAATCGTGAATAGTAACTCATGAATAGTAACCCCGACACAAAAGATAGAAATTTCACAATAAAATCCATACCAATATTTCGGTATAATGATATTGAAAGAATAACATTACTTAAATTTATAAACAATTTATTTTAATTGTTTACACTTTACTAATTAATGCATTTAATTATCATAAAATGCTAACTCTTACAATTTCATCATCAATAACCAAAACCCTCATCAAAAATCTACATATACCTCATATAAGATTCTCAAGCCATAAAATCCTATTTTCCAATTTTCTTTCTTCACAAAACATATTTAATTCATTTACTCATAACTAGACTATTTTTATGAAAAATACCAAATCAGTTCCAAAAATATTTCTTTTCTGGGATTTAGCATAATATAGTCCCATAGTGAACATATATTTTTCTCAGAATTTTTAAAAGTCATTTACTATTTTTCATATGGCCAAAATAGCCGAATATTTAGACATTTATCAAAAATTATACTTTTATCTAAAAATTCTGAAATTCACAGAGTATACTCCTATCATATTCATGTACTCCCAATAAAAATTTCATCAATTTTGGAGTTAACCACAAGGAATTATAAGCTGTTACTTTTAAAATAGTCTTTTCTCATAAAATTCATAACTCTTAATCTATACATCCAAAAATCACCATTTTTGGACACAATCAATAAAACTCATCAAAATATCATTTTAAATTTTTTTCATAATTTTTGAAGATCAGAAAAATTACGAAACTGAAAATCATAACAACCCTTAAAATCCATTACTATCCCTTACCTCAAAAGAGCAGTACTTCTGACTGGATATCGGATATGATGCTGAAGAAAACTTGCACTGATGAATAGCAACTCACCAAGTATCTAAAAACTCACAAAATATGCTTCATAATATAGAGAGAGAAAGAGAGAAAGCTTATGTTTCTGGTGTGATTTTCAATTCTAACTTAGCCCTTTATTTATAGGAAAATTTTGGTAGGTTTGACCTGCAACCTGATGGCTTTACCTGTTACTATTCCCACCCACCATATTTGAAATATAATTCAGCATATTTTTTCACCAACCACAAGTGGGGCCCACCAATTCTAGAATTTTCCATCAAAATGATAAACTCCGAAAATTCAACAATTTCTGAACTAGTCATCTCGTAAAATTCATAATAAATCATACGTTCATTTTTAACGGTTCAAAATTTGTGGACATATACTCAACTTATATATGTATAACATATCCAAATATTATCACGATCCAACGGTCGGATTAAAAATTATAACCCTCGCAAAATATCTCAAAAACCCTAATTTTTAATACCTCCATTCCGACAAAAATACTGATAAAAATCTCAATATTAACTCCTTCATTTTTAACCACAAAAATATATCCCTCATTTATATCAACATAAAATAAATATTTCCTTATCATATGAATCAATAATTAATTATTCACAAATAATATTACAGAATCACATTTATGACAACCAGGCCGTTCCCAGGAAAGAGGGGGTTTTCCAATAAGGATTTCTCCTTACTGGCGCGCAATTAGATGACCAAACCTCTCCTTAGACAGAACTTTTTAGACATTGCCAATAATATTATCTAATAATATTTATTCAAATAATATGAATGATTGATCTGATAATAGGAAATACTGTGCAGCAACAATTATTGAACAACAATAATACAAAATTTCAACGTAGCAATTATTGAATCAATAAAATAAAATATTGAACAGTAATTACTGTAACAATTATTGAGTAGTGCCTTCTTATGTAAGAATCAATAATTTCAAAAATACTATGCAATACCGTGTGCTACTGTGCAATAACGCGTATTACTGTATTTTAACCACCGGGTATTCTAGCAGTGTTAACGGTAACAACTACGTCGTTATTTGTAAAAACTCAAATTTGTCATTTTCTTCACCCGACAGTTATTCTATTATGGGGCCCACAAATGGCTGCGCCGTCGTAAGAATATTCCCCGACAGAAAGAATATTCCCCGACAACAATGATTATTTTATAACCACTTGCTTATTTTGAAAAAAAAATCATATTTCACTCATAACTTTAAACTTTTATCAATTTAACCATTTACTGAATAGTAATTATAAGAAAAATTGAATACTTTTATTTCATAAAATTCGGGGTCTTACAATCTCACTCTATTTTATGCCTTATATCATGTATTTATAGGCTTCAAGTCTAATTTTTAGCTTAGGAACAAACCCAATCTAAGCTTGTCAAAATTCACCCCAAAACGTGTCCAAGCTTGACAAATTCCTTCCCCAGCGCCCCGACGCTGGGCACGGCGCTGCAACAATGCATTCTAGCGCCCCGACGCTGGGCATAGGCCTTGTTTGGGCGCCCCGACGTTGGCCTCATTTCTAGAAATTTTCAGCTCCGACGTCCTTTGGGAAAATGGCCATAACTTCTTCGTCCGAACTCTGATTTCGATGATTCAAGATGTTCCAGAAAGAGGAGACGTAGATCTACAACTTTCATTCTTTGAGTTTTTCTAAATAAGGTCCAGAGCAATATTGAAATTGGCTCTGAATTGGATGTTATGTAAATGGCAAGCCGAAAACGCGAATCTAGCCACCCCAAAAGTCGATCCAAGTAACTTTTGTCCCAATTTCTACAAAACGTAAAACATGCATGAATAGACACAGACACTTAAAAACATACAAAATATTAAGCTCAAACGCACTCAATTCATGTGTATAAAACTCACTCATCAACTTAAATGATCAAATATGGTAGGTTGATTCTACATGAACAAAACAGCTTTGTAAAGTCCTTCTAAAGAACATGATGTACAAGGACTAAATATAGAAAGATCAAGCTTGTTAGGTTGATCTTATATGATGTAATAGATAGGCATGTCTTATCGTCAAGCACTACACCAGCCTTCGAAGTCTGCCAGGAGAGACAAGGAACTCGAAGACTATCAAGGCAAAATTGTAGTCTGTCGAGCCAGCCGAGGGATTGCAGAAGCCAAGGCAGAATCATAGAGTATCGAGAAAGTTGCTACAGAATCATAGTATGCCTTGGAGGTCCTCACTCAGAATCGTAGAGTTAGTCCAAGTGCTTGCCGAGCCAAGTAAAGAATCGTATACCACACTTGAAGTCGTGGAGTCTACTGATCATATCAGAGGCAGAAATCGTATTCGAGCTAGATCAAAGAAGGACAATAAGTGCTAAGGCAGAAATCGTAGTCAGATGTATAATCTGCTCTCAGAGTCGTAGTGTCTGCAGAACCAAAGCTAGATCGTAATCTGCAGAATAAAGTCTTCGACAAAGTCTATCAGTGCTCACAACGCCAAGAAAGAATCGTAGTGATAACACGATTCTCAACACATGAGCACTTCCAAAGCATCCAAAGAATGTAGCCTCTGGTCAGAACTATAAAGATGCAATCTGCCTAAAGGAAGCCAGAGAGCACTTACCAAATGGCTTGCAAGCAAACAGAAGATCGAAACACAAATTCAGTCAGCATCCTGATTGAAAAGGTGAAGCCATTCAAGGGAAGTCTTTCGAAAGCAACAGTAAGAAGACTTCAGATAATGTGACTAATAAAAGGAAGTCAGCAATGCAGTAGCTGTCAAGATAAACAAAAGATGACAATCTTAGGTATAACTATGATCAAAATGCTTGCCAGAAGAGAAGCAGGAACTGATGAGGTCTATAACAGATATACTGGCCAACCTATACAGAATAGACAAAGAAGATTAAGCATGGGCCAGACCATAGATGATATGTGAACGGGAGATCACAGGGAGAAAGATAGCTGAGCATAACCAATCTGTTGAGTCTTGAAGTTCAAGAAGGCCAGAGCATTCAAACAAGTTATCAATGTCTATTCCAAGTCAAAGGCAAGCAGAAGTGTAGAAGCACTGCGAGAGTGAAGGAAAAGAGGTTCTACATTACAAATCCAAGGAACACTCTTAGAATCATAATGTTGTCTCAATCAGTCAACGAGCAATATTCAAAAGACTAACTACGATCAAGTTCAAGGTCATCTGAATATTGAAGCCTTGGCAACGTCTCAATATAAAGACTGACATTCGAACGTTGTTGATTGAAAGCATCGATGCAAAAGAACAACTCCAGATGCTCTGATCGAGGAGTCAGAAAGAAGAAATAAAGGTGACTACCAGCCTGACATGTTAAAGTGACATCTCTGAAGTGGTAGTTGAAATAGTAGACTGCAGTGTCAGAAAAGTTTAGACTAGGTTGTCACGTCACATCAGCAGTCTGCACCAAATAACTCGAGATCTGCGAATCAATTCAAATAGCTTCCAACGGCTATAGTCCAACGAGAAGCTTATGGAAGGATATTTGACAACTGAAGCTTGAACGCGGAAGAAGTGGTTGATAAGTTGTTGACTCTACGAGTTCTACAGAGTAAAATATAATATTTCTCAGTGGCAGTGAGACTATGAAAGTAGAAGTGAAGCAAGATAAAAGAAAAGCTTTAATAGAAAAAGGCTTCACTCAACAACAATGAAAATGCCATTAAGAATGTCAGCCAAGCTGAGAGCCGAGAAGGCCAAGAAAATAGCATTCAAAAGATTAGCAAATCAGATAGAAGATTAAAAGAGTCAGTCTACGAATCACCATGAACCATCAAGAGCTGAAGAAGAACAGATACATAACCAAATCTGTACACGAGTCAATCAAGGTTCGAGGGATGCTAAATGCCAGACGGAGTCTACCAAAAGTGCAAAGACTTAGCAAACCTCAGGTGGTGAAAGTGTGCAAGCTAAGATCAGAGAAAGATTAGCACCAACCACAAGATCAGCTGCACCAAAGAAGAAGAGACAAACTACTAAGTACTTAAAGAGATCGAACTTCATGAATAACTTAGCAGTCCGTTCAATGGTGATCCAGTCTCGATGTAGAATCCAAAGAGGATCACATTAAGCTGCTAAGTATCAAAGGATGAACAAGCTTAAAGTCATCTTAGCAACTCAACACCAACAACCACATCAAGAAGAAGTCAGGGCCTGAGGGGTCCTTTGTGACACCCCCAAAATAGGTATACACCACCCATTCTAAGTCACCAAATATATGGTACATAATTTAAATACAAACTTAATTTATACAACTATAGTGCAAAATACGACAGCACAATAACTGAGTTTCAATAAAAATATTGTCTCGTAGACAATATCCAAACTCAAATAAAGTCTTCAATACAATTATTTTCATACTATTTTATAGAATGGTGAGGACTACTTTAGCAACCATCTTGGACCGTCACTCCATTCCCCGACTAGTCCCAACTATATTCTCATTTCCTGAAGAGAACAATGAAAGAAAAGGGTGCGCTTAACTAGCCCAGTAAAGAGTATTATGACTAAGATAATGTAGAATAAATTATCCTTAGTCTTCAACAATATAAAAACTGATAGAATACAATAGACAACAAGTTTAACTGCAGCGGAACAAGTAATCCATTAGAAGAGTCAAGTAGAGCATGATATCCACTATCTTCTATGATTTAAAAGTTCATCATCAATATTTTATCTCTATAACACATCTCAATAAATAATCCACATCACCGAATTATCCATGCACTATGGGCCAAGGATATTCGTTAGTATCACATCCACGAATTATCCATGCACTACGGGCCAAGGATATTCGTTAGTATCATCAATGGTCATGATCATGCTAAACAACTGTCCATCAATGCACTAAGGGCCAATGAGAACTTTTATCACATCATTTGTAACATTACAGGTCATGATTATATCGATACATAATTCCTGGTCATAATCATACCAATCAATAGTGGCCAAAGATGACTTTTATCACAATTTAAGCGTGAGGATGATGACAATAATATAAGAATTCAATTAAGTGAGAGCAAGAATAAATTTTAAAGATTTATAATTCAATTTATTCAGAGTTCAAGAATGCCCAAATTGTCAACATGATAACTGCTTTGTGGAGTAAAATTCACGAATAATATTCATGTATCAAAAATAATTTAGACAGAAAAGAAATCAATTTTTGTCGTGAATAGTACCCCGGGTGAATAGTATCCCGTGAATAGTTCCATATGTATGAATAGTACCGTATGTATGAATAGTATCGTATATATGAATAGTGCCCATGAATAGTACTCCGACATGAAAAGGTTAAAATTTAACAAGAATGTTCAGAAAAATATTTCTGTGAAACGATACTAGATGAAGCGCAAATTTCAAGGATATTCTACTAATTTCAAGGAGTATAGAAGCAATACTTATCAAAATAAGTGTAGAACTAGGAATATGAAACGAAATAATATTACTTACATACTACAGAGTATGAAAGAAAATATTATTTCTTACAAATATTTAACAAAATAATATCTCTTACCTTAAAAGGAGAGTACTTCTGACTGGTATAGCGAGGATATTCTTGAAGAAAACTTGTACTATTTTCTACACTCAAAACTTCCTTAAACTCAAAAGAAATACGCTCAATATTATAGAAGAAGAATTCTCTGATTCTGGTGTGATTTTCATTTCTAAACTAAGCATCCTATTTATAGGAGAATGGCATGATACTATTTAGAAAAAAAATCACGGACTGCACAGTAAGGAATCAAGGATGCAGAAAAATTTGACGAAATTTTTTTATTTTTACTATACAGTACTATGCAAACATTATGCATTACTATGCAAACACTATACAAAAAATAAAATAAAATATATTCTATTTATAAAAAGTATTCTGTTTTATATAAAAAAAATTTGTTTTATTACTATTATAATAATAATAAAATAAAAACTGAGATAACTTTCTACCGACGATTTTAAAAAATGAGTAAGTAGGGGTCTATGTAATAAGTCAAATTTACAACAAATACTTCATAAAAAATCTCTCTATTTATCATAAATCACTTGACTTCTATAAACACATTTTTAATAATATTTATTCATCATTAATATTATAACTCGCAATATTAACAACAAGATCATTCCCAAGAAAGAGGGGGCTTTCCGAAAAGGACTTCTCCTTATTGGCGCGCAATTAGATGACCAAACCCCTTTTCTCGACAGAACTTTTTAGACATTGTCAATAATACAAATAATAATATGAATAACTGTGTCGTCTCAATTATTAATTTAATAATATAAAATATTATGCAAATGATACTGTGACAATAATTGAATCAATAATATGAGATACTATGCATCAACTACTGTTGTAATAATTAAAAAAACTGAGTGACTTCTCACGTAAGCATCAATAATCAAAGATACTGTACAATACCATGTGCTACTGTGCAACCACGCGCATTACTGTACTTTTATCACCGGGTATTTAAATAGTTTTAACGGTAAAAGCCTTGTCGTTATTTTTATAAAAAGATTATTTCTGTCACTTTTTAAATTCGACAATAATTCTGATGTGGGGTCCACCAATGATTATGCTGTCGTACGAATATTTTCTGATAAAACGAATATTCCTCGACCAAACGAATATTTTATGACAATTTGCTTACTTTGCAAAATTTGTAAATATTACCCATAACTATAACATTATATCAAATCCACACCTTATTATTCAAAATAATATTTAGAGAAAATTAAATCTTTATTCATAAAATTTGGAGTCTTACATCCTTGTCCTAGGGACTAAACTGAAGTTCCAAGTCTGCTGGATTTGAAGAGTTCCCAGTGAACTAAAGTTCCAAGGCTGTTGGCCTTGAAGAAATCTTAGTGATTCAAAGATGTAAAGACATCCTTAGTGAAATCCCTGCTTGTTGAAGCAGAATAGTGGATTATGAGCTTGAGTCTCTGAACCACTTAAAACCCTTATGTCTTTTACATACTGTCATTTACATTACGAACATATAACTGCTATGAATATGATAACTACTTACACCTAAACTCAAAATATCTATAAAGGGGAACCTTAACTTATTCCGCTGTGTTTGAAATAATTCTTAAGTTTGTCATATGCTAATTTCTTAGCAATGACAACTAAAATGAAAAAGTTTTTTGAAAATAAAAAGGATCTATTCAACCTCCCTTCTAGATCTATTGTGTGCCCTCTGGGAACTAACACACTTTGATATTTTTCTTCTCTCCCTTTATCATTATAAAAATGGGAGGGGTAAAGAAAGACTATTTCCAAACACCTACAGAAACAGTTAGTTAAAACATAATATAACATCCTGAAGAGTCAGAATAGGAGGAAACAAGATATATACACCCTGAGTAGTAGTAGTTAGGTTAGTATATAGGTACAGTTATCCAAAATAGTTAGTGAATATATATATATATATATATATATTGATAAAATTCTCCCGAATAGTTAGAATTCATCCAAGGGGACATGGGAGAAATGTAATCCTAGAGTTGAAAGAGGAATGTCTGGAGGGGTTTGATCAGTTTGATCAACCTTGGCTTAGCTTGTAGTAGCTGTGAAGTGATATGGAGGAATGAAGACTTTTTGATATTACATCAACACACACAACATATCTCGAATATGATGCACAGATAACTGTAAAGCCTCTATTTGATTCATCATAGCACTTAGATTTTTCAAAGAAAGTTGATTCATATTATTCAATGCATTAATTTGAGACAATAGATTTAGATGAGATTTAATATGCTCAGTGTCGTTGGGTTTGAAGATTATTAAAGGTTTAGGAGGAAGATTCAAGTGTGAGACAATATTGCTATTCTGTACTGGTTGAGCCTTATGATTATGAACTTGAATTCCAAGATGTTTCATATTATTCTGTTCCAAATTAATAAATTCCACTTCTTTTATGTGGTGAATGCTCTTTGAAAAATTCTTTTTATTAAATAGCTTTTGAAACTCTGCCCAAAACATTTCAGGTGCTAAATGATGTGTATGTTTCACTGATTCTCACCAGTGATTTGTCTCTCCTCGTAACATAAAGGTAGCGAAGGGAACCTTTTGATCATCAGCACAACACATTACCTCAAATACATTTGTTATTTGTTTGAGCCACGTCTCTACCTTGAGTGGGTCCAGCTTTCTGAGAAATTTAGGTGGTCCTAACTTCTTGAACTGTTTAGCAATGACCATTCATAAGTTATCCGTGTTTCCACCAGTATTGTACGCAGTAGTTTCTCTTGCATGGTTCTGCAAAAATTGAATGAAGTTCCGAAAAATTCATCATTCATCATTTTTCAGATGTCATTCTGAAATGTGGTCACAAAAAAAGATTAGTTTAAACAAACTGACCCATCACATCTTGTTCCCACATCCAAGCCGATTAATTAAATAACGAGATTTAGCTTAGGTAGGACACACTAGCAAAGGATCTTACTCGTCTCTCTCCTTCTAGTTCTAATCTCACATCTCCACCAGAGATTATATCCCTAAGTGTTGATACCAACTGTGACGCCCACAAAATAGGCCCACACAACTCATTTTGAGTCGCCAAAAAAATACTACATAATTCAAATACAAATTTTCCTATTTATAACTATTAAATTGTCGTGTAAAATACGACAACACAAATATTATGAGTTTCAATACAAATATTGTACCGTATCTAATACGAAAATATTCACACCCAACTTAAATTCTCAATACGATTATTGTCACACTATTTTATAATGTATTGAGATACTTCTATAATTTTGGACCATCATTCCATTCCCCGGCTAGTCCCAGCTAAACTTTCATTTCCTGAGAAGAACAATGGAACAAAAAGAAAAAGGGTGAGAATAGCCCAGTAAAGTATATCATGACTAAGATAACTAAGAATAAATTATCTTTAGCATTCAACAATAATAAATCAAAGAGCTATGATAATGTAAATTTTTAACAAAAACTGTAGCGGAACAAACAATCCATTAGAAAAGTAAGTAGAACATGATGTCAACTATTTTTTCATGTTTAAAAAATTCACCGCCAATATTTTATCTCTGTAACACCAATCCACATTTCCTCTTTGCACCCAATCCAAAGAGAACTTTCACTACCTGCCTTTACATGTAACACTAAGAATCGTGATTTTACCAATACACAGTTCTTGTTCATAATCATGTGAATCAACAGTTGCAATGAGGGCCAAAGATATTCAATTGTAGCACTAATGGTCATGATCATGCCAATCAACAGTTCATCTTTGCACTACGGGCCAAATAAAAATTTCACCACGTGTCCTCGCCATACCGACCAAAGACACCAAACAATTATATCATCTTTGCATCCAGGCCAAAGACGTTCACCATAACTTGATTCTTTGATGATTAGTACAAGTAATAATAATATAAAGAATGAACAGAAGTTGTATAAATAATGTGATAAAAGAATAAACATTCGAGGTTTAACATTTAATTTCTTAAGTGTCCAAAAATGTCTAAATTATCAACATGATGACCATAATATGGAGTCAAATTCAAGAATGATATTCAAGATTCATATTTTAAGGATAACGATTAAAATTCAATAAGAAGATTCAGGTAAATAAAAAGTTCAAGTAAAATGATACTAGATGAAGCGCAAACCTCAAAAGAATTTCTAATCATTTCAGAAATTATAGATGCATGCAATATTTACCATAGTAAGTTTAGATTTAGGAGTATGAAAGAAAGTGATATCCCTTACAAATATGAAAGAAATGATATCCCTTTACGAATATGGAAGAAATGATATCCATTACCTTAGTAGGAGACTAGATCTGACTAGTATAAAGGAGATTATCTTGAGGAAATCTTGCACTATTAGCTACACTTAAAGTATCATTATACTCAAAAGAAATACACACAATATTATAGAAGAAGAATTTTGTGATTCTGGTGCAAGTTTCATACATCAACTAAGCAACATATTTATAAGAGAATGCTTAGCACACCACGTTTGACAAACGTGCATGCTTCGCCCACTAATTTCGAAAGTTTTCGTCTGATTTTTATTATTCAATAAAATATTATAATAAAACAAATAACTTTATATATAATATAATATATTCTAATAAAATAAATAATTTTATAAAAGCTTTCTATTTTTTTATAAAAAGTTTTCTGTTTTATTACTATTATTATAATAATAAAACAAATACTGGAAAGAAAACTTTGTCGAAGGTTTTGAAAAATTGGTAAATAGTGGATCCATGGAATAATAAGTCAAACTTACAACGAACGCCTCATGTTAAACCCCTCTATTTATAACATAAATTGGACAAATATCTACCACACATTACTTATTATAATTATTCTTAATCAACACCTTTTATTCTTCAATAATTATTCACAATTAATACTACAGACTCACAATATTGATAATCAAATCGTTCCCAAGAAAGAGGAGACCTTCCGTATAAACGACGCGCAATTAAATAATCCCTTTCTTAACAGAACTTCTAGACATTATCAATAATGCTAGCTGATTTAATAATATCATATCAAATAATGAGTTATTGTTTCGTATCAATTATTAATTTAATAATATAAAATAATATACAGATGTAACTATAACCATTATTGAATCAATAATATGAGATACTGTGTAGTAACTATTGTGACAATTATTGAATTAATAATATGAAACACTGTGTGAGTCCTGTAGCAATTATGGAATCAATGATATAAAATACTATGTGGTTGTTACTTTAAAAATTATTGAATGAAATACTAAGTGGCTTCTACTGTAGCAATTATTGAATCAATAACCAGAGATACTGTGTAATACCGTGTGTTACAGTGGAATATCGCGTGTTACTGTTCGTTTACTCCGTGGTATTTTAATAGTTAACGGTAAAACTTCTGCCGCCAATTTTTAAAAAAGGTTATTACTGTTGCTTTATATATCTGACAGTTATTTCATTGTGGGGCCCACAAATGATTGATTATTTTGGCACCGTCGTACGAATATTTCCCTACAAAATAAATATTTTCTAACACTTTTACTTTGTATAATTTGCACATATCACCCATAACTATAACATTTCTTAAGTCAACATCTTACTACTTAAAATAATATTAAATAAAATAAATATTATTCATAAAAAGTTAGAGTCTTACATATGGCTTCACCAGGAGTATGGGAAAATATATAATATTGTTAGGTGAGGAGGGATTGCTTATTTTCCCACACCTCCTTTACAATCTTTCAGTTGACTACATTATCAAACAATTTGTCTTCTAAAGCCATGAACATGATGATTTTGGCACTCTTGTCAAGCTGCACCAGCTTCTTCTCGATGTCAGTCCATCCTGCCCTTTTCTTGACAGCTACTTTATTTGGATCATTATTTGTTGGTGTGAGCTTTGTAGGAACGTAGGTGTCATTAATCACCGCATCGAATATCTCCTCATCAACTGCATCCATATATGCATGTATATGCATTTTCCAATTAGCGAATTTTTCTTTATTGCACATGGGTGACTTGTTTCCACCACTAAGATTAGAATTAGTTTTGTTTAATGTCATGGATCTACTCAAACGATTAAGCTTTGCTCAATAGAATGCTGCTCTGACACCACTTGTTATTCCCAAAGGCACCGAGAGATCTTGAAAGGGGGATTGAATATATCCTTTAAAAAATTAATTTTAAAGAGTTATTACGAACTTCTAATTAAAAAAATAATTAGATGGTTATGCACAACAAAATGATAGTTTAGAAAAATTCCTTCAAAGATTATAGAAAAATCACAACTCTAAATTTAGTAATCAAATGCGGAACTAAGTCACAAAACTAAATCGTATGGTACTTAATATAATGTAACAAGAAAGTAAATGTTAAAAGTAAATAAGACGAGAGATTTTAAGTGGTTAGGAGCACAAAGATATCATAATCCACTATGGATGGGGTGATCACTGAGAACTGTTCACAAAGAACAGTTATATCGATTGAATCATTGAAATTCCTTCAAGTCACAAAGACGTGGTGCAAGTCACTACGACTTGATTGCAAAGGTCACTAAGACTGAATAATCACATAAAGAATAATGTGCTTAAGGTACTGCTAAATTGATTTTTAAGTTCGACACTGATAGACTTAGAAGTAAAATAAGATGTTCAAAATCGTAGAGTAGGAACCTTGTTGAAATGGCAGTAATTTGACTTTTTGATCGTTTGTTTTGTACTGTTTGTTTGAATTTGCTTGTGTTTTATGGACTTTTCTTGAAATCTTCCCGTTAGAAATTTATCGTTTCTCCATTAAGACTTGGACACTTGTAGATCTCTAATTGTTGACTTGAAAAAAGGTGTGTTAGCTTTCGGCTATGTTACATCGCTTTCATCATACTAACTACTATAAAAATAAGCACGTGGGTGTTGTCTTTTCACTAATATACTTGTTACACACATTTCCAAATATTTTTCTCCTTAAATTTAAGAGTTTTAACAAACTAACGTGGGGTCTTCACTCTACGAAGATTAACATTGTCAATCCATGTCATAGATGATACACTTTGTGATTTATCCTAATCGTAAACTTGAGTGTCCAGTCGTAGAGTATCTTGTTAGGCAGACTCTATGTTATACACTTAACTTCAGTGCACTCTACGATGCTTCTTCTTAGTCTTGAAAGACTAAGTCTTCGTCTCTTCTTAGCTTGACGATCTCCATCTTTTCTCTTATTCTTCAATTATTGCTTGTACTATACGAACTCTGAGATTTTACTTGACAATTCTACAAACTTAGAGTATTATCGGTTGTATCTCTACGATCTTCAAAACTATGATCAATAAGCTCTACGATCTTTAACCATTTTCCTTACAATCGACTTCAAATTTAAGATCTATATATTAGGTTCACTCTACGAAATTGATCAACCTAACAAGTTTAATATCTAAACTAAGTCCTTTTACATCAATTTCATTTTAAGGACTGTACAAAAGTTACTTGTAACAAATATACATTAATTTCATATTTCATCATCATATCTAAAGACACGTATTATACTAACATAAATAACTTAAGGGTCGTCTCCTAAGGTTAAATCGTGGAATCTAGGATATCCTCTCCTAGAATCAAGTCTTAAAATGTAAATAACCTATGAGTCATCTCCTACGGTCAAGTCGTGGAATCTAAAGTGTCTTCTCCTACAATCATCAAAGTCTTAGTGAGTGCATTATTTTGAAAGGAACTTTTGAGCCTCCTTGAACCTATGCACGAATGATTCGATTTGAAGAAAAATTTTAGTGTTAGTTTCGTTTGACAATAAATTTAAGGTGTCGTTTTAGGGAAAACATTGTTTTGCAAACCCTTCGTCAAACAGGAATCAAGGCTCTTCATTACTTTTAATTTTAGCGTAGAATTAATCTAATAACCTAGTTTGATTCAATTTTAAAAGATATTTAACAACTTCGTTTGAAAATCGTTTTCATATGGTCAAAAGGTAAAACCAAGCATCGAAAATAATAGAATTGGAGCTACCTATAGGCATATAAGCCATCTTAATAACTCCAAACACCTCAAAATAACAAAATTCACTATCAAGGGGCCTTAAACCCAATCTTTATGGGATGAAACCCTCGATATTGTTTTAAGACCCAAATTTTATTTACAATTATTGAATCACCAAATTACAATGGTTAACAATGTTTATCGTGGGAATATCCTTCAACTCATGTTAAACGTGATATGTAAGGGTCTTAAACTCATTCTTCTATTCACATGATTCGTAATCATGCCCAACAACGCATCATGATCTATAAATGAAGTTAAGAACTTAGGAAAGGGCTTCCATAAACCCTAAATCCATAGTTTTCACAACAAATCAATAATATCACAATTATATCGTTAACTATATCATAGGAATCAAATTATATCACCAACTACAATTGAAATCGCAAGGATCTATTACGTATCGACGAGATCTATTGAGAAAACTTAGAATTTAGGGAGTGAGACCCATAGATTTAAGATTTCATAAATTTAAAAACAACATATCGATATATCTAATCGGGAATATATCCTAGATTAACTATAAGGATATTGTATTTGTGAAAATTCATTGGCGGTCAAAAGGTAGGATCCCCTCACAACTAGATATTAATCTAGGATATTTGGGTGACTTAGAAATCAAGAGAAAACAACTCCCAAGAAAAATAATACTCTCTTCGTTTTAAGATAAAAGTATTTTTTTCAATTTTTGTGGTCAAATTGACTATTTTTCAAATTAATATATCTTATTATTCTTTTATATATATGCAAAAAAAACTATAAACATTATAATCTACATACAATTTAGTTCATATCTCTATGTTAACTTTTTTGAAAATCTAAATATATATTCTTAATTATTAATTTCAAAAATGGTCAATTTGACAAAAAAAATCAATGGAAGACTTTTATCCTAAAACAAAGGGAGTAGTTAAAAAAGAGTTGAATCGAAGTCAAAATTGAGAAATTGCTAAAAGGATATCCTCGGTTAGTTATGAGGAGATTCCATCCGTGAGAAATACTCTCTAACCATCCATAATCCCAAAAATAGGATCCAAACACCTCTAGAAGTAATCTACGATGTTAGGAGAGCCTAAAATCGAAGAAATAATCGAAAACAAACAAAGTCCAAGCACAACAATCGACAAAATAAGCTACATCTATATCAAATGATCGTTAAATGACTTTATAAGTTGGTTAGGAGGAATTTCTATAGTGAGAAACCCACTCTAACTACCCATGACTCAAAATAGGATCAACACACCACTAGATATGATCTAAGATGTTAGAAGAGCCTTAAAATGAGAAAATGAAATAAACGAAACAAAGCCCAAAAAATTAAACTTAAGTAAAAACAATCATAGAAATGAGAAATGGACATTGGGAGTAGGAGTTTCTTCCTCTTTAAGTTTTGTATGGATGGTTTGACTATGTATTGGTGGGAGATTTGATGAGAACAAGTAGATCTAGACCTAAATTAGAGAGATTTTTCTCTTACTCTCTCTATTTCTCTCCTTAGATAACACATTTTCTCTCTCTAAAATGCCTTCTTTTTTGAGCAAATGAGCAAAATCACTTATATATAACCACCCTAGGTTTGCCACAGGCTTACGAATTCGTAGGTCCACCTGCGGAAGCCAAAAAGCGGGACCACACTCCTTTTTTTTCGTATCACTCTGTCAATTTTTCGTGTTGTACACTGAAACGTCCATAACTAGCTTTCAAACGGGGATGAATTTGAAAAGGTTTCAAACCAATCCGAAAAGCTCTTTTTGAGGGATACGCAATGGCACCAAGTTTGATCAATTTTGAATTCGAGAAGATGGAGAAAAAGAGAAAAAAATAACCATTCTTCTATAAACGCCGACTAGTCGCTCGTGTTCTTTTCGGTAGCTTGTTGTTTAGAGGTCATTGTGCAGACTCCAAATAATCGTCATGAGCTTTATAATTATTACATTGAGATGAAATGATGTCACGGTTAGGGAAAATATATGCAAATTTTGGGTGTCTACAACAATTCAATACCAGAAATTAGAATTAAAACTAGAAGCACATTTTCAATGTCACAAAATTACAATAGTTAAAATTTAGCATTTAATTACCTCATGCTCTTGAAGAGGTATTCCTTTATAATAATAATATTTTAAGAAATTATAAAAATATCCTTTTAAACATAACATATTTAATTATGAAAAACGACTTCGTTTTGAGTGTTACCTCACGTAACAAAGCGAGGTAACCCTCACCTCCTATTTTGCCTAATTTAAAACACAATTTTACTTTTATTCAAGCTTTGGGTTTTTATTGTTAACATAGCAATATTATCGTAAAATAAAGTTATTATAGTTGATTAAAAAAGATTGACACACAAAAAATGAAAGGCTAAAAAATAAAAAGATGAATAAAATAAAAGAGGTGTTTTGGTGTCCTACTCCTAACGTCACGGTTAGAAGACGTGGGAAAATGGAGAAAATTTTGGCGTTAAATTGGATATGGTTAGGACAGGTACAACACCGTTCCGACTTCCGTTACATGGCACTCACAATAATAATAATATATTGCTCAGTATTCTATAAATATATAGATAGCTTATTTGTCTTTTTAATTTGTATCATTAATAATAAAAGTGACCCTACAAGGTGTATAAAGTTTTAATTTTAATTTCAAAATATTAATTTTCTTGATTTTGTTTCTTTAATTTTTTATTTTTTACAATAATATTCCATTTTAATTATCAAAGTTTTTATCTGAATTAATCACATGTTGGTATTTGTATGTCAGCTTTAATTTTCTCATTTTACCCTATAATTAATAAATAAAACTTTTTTTTATAAAATAATGAAAGTAAAATATTAATAAAATATAAAATAATACATAGTATCACTTTAGAAACTTATTATAGGATCATGTAAAACAATGTAGTAGTTTTAATTAATGATGACACATTTATAAATATATGAATTTGTTTTTTAATTTATTAACCATCAACATACTTACATAGATGTCACCCACTTCTTTAAAATACGTTATTTATCTACCCACTAGCACTATGTTTATGAGTTTTAAATGTAAAATAATAATAAATAAATGAATGAAAATTTTAAATTTGAATAGAAAATAAAAAAATAAAAATTTATAAGTTTTCATTTATATTGAATTTTTTTAAAAAAATAATAAATTAATTTTACATTGAAAGTATTATTTTATTCTTAAATTAATTTGTTGTATTATATGTAAAATGTATTATAGGAGTTATAAAAAAAATTATGTTAATTAGGTTTTCGTCCAATTTTTAAATGAAATTTTTTTTGTATATGTTTTTTTCTCTACTCATTTAAAAATTAAGTAGTAACAGAATTGAATAGAAAATTTACGTTTTTTTTCGTTCATTTTAAAATTTAGTAACACAGTTTAGATATTAGTATATCCTTTAATAAATTAATACGATTAAAAAAATAATTAAATATTCATTAATAAAAAAATTCAAAATTACATGTTTTTGGCCGTTAGCTAATTAAAAGCCATGTTATATTTATATTTTTCTATATGTACACTCTCACCATCTCTCTCCCATTTTCTCTGTCCTCTTTGTCTTCTCTGTTACTGCGTTAGTCATTTTCTGTAAAGAAGTATCTCTCCTCCTCCTGTGGAGTCATGTCTGTATGTAATCGAATTTCTCTCCCTTCCTTTATTTGTTAAATTCCTGTCTTATTAATCGTATCTGATTACTTGATTCTATGTTGCTGGATTCAGTTTTTCCCCCTGTAATTATAAAGGTTTTTGATGTTGATGGAGATGAAGATGATGATGATGATGATGATGATGATGTAATTTATTTTTATTTTTTGCATTTCTTCAAGGTTTCATCGTATGCATATGATGATTGATTTAATTTTTCTGATTCCATTTTAGTTGTTTATGATTTTCATTTTTAGTTAGCTTAATCTAATGCAGAACAGCTTGGTTTGATTGTGACTTCGTGATCAATGAACTAATGATCGAAATCGGAAACTTTTTCGTGAGTAAATTTAATGATGTTGAATTTTGGTAGTGTTGTGTATACTGTAAAGTTTTAATTATGTTTAATTTACTTGAGTTGCTATCTTTTAACTTACTTTCTGAATTTGTTTCCCTTTCCGGTTGATTTTTCCAAATTAGATATTTATTTCTTGTTTTTATATCAGGGTTACGCAAAAGCCCAGACTATCATTCATTTGTTTGGAGTCTTGATTATTGTGTTTATTGGGCTTTTCAGTTGTCACTCAACAATGGTGACTTATGGTTTATTTATGTTCTAGTCTGTGTTGTCTAATTTAATATCTGTTGGCAATCTGAAAGGGAAATAGAGTGTCACACTGAGTGCAAATCCATTTAGTGGAGATCATGTGTATCAATTGGCCAATAATGTGCTTTGGCTGAGAAATGAATTTGGTTTGATGGAAAGGAGGTCAATTAATGACTTTATGAAGCCTCAATATAATACCTATATCAATTGACATTTGCCTCCTTGAGCTTGTGTTTTTCAGTGTTCCTATAAATTACCTAGGGGTTCCCTTCTACCCCAAGTGAATAATGAGTACAAAGATATAATGATGTTGGAGTGTATTGGTTTTAATTTTATATTGTTTCTATTGAGGCTATACTTGTTATTTGTGATGCTAAGTTTAGGGACAAAGGAAACATATACAAATTCTGTCTTAAAAGTTCAATTTAAATGGATATAAAGAGTTGTGCTTGTTTTAGAGATAATTTCAGGAATATTTGTTTTCTATATGAGTTCTATACCTATACTTTTCTGGTTGGCACTGCTCATGCCCTCACTTATTTCTTCCTTAAGTCTTCTCATTGTGCTTTAGATGATCTTTGCATTTAGGAAAATACTTATTCTGGGAACTGTAGTCGTGGTTTACATTATTGATGCAGTGTGCTGTTCTCTTCATTGATCGCCCTCAACACATCACTTTGAGACTCTGGGGGTTGGGGAAGTTTGGGTGGGGGGGATTGTTTTACCTAAGCTTGTAGTGAACAGATACTAGATAGCAAACTGTTTATGACAAAAAGGGCTAGAACTAGCTCTAATATTACCCAACTTAAAATTTCATGTACTATAACTGAAGTTAAAATTGAGATAAACGCAGAGTGACTGCGGATTTAGTCTAATACTGGTTTGAGCTTGATCAAGTTTTACTTTTAACATTATAGAAATCAAGAAGATAGGGCTGATGAAGATATTTTAAATCCAAGTTCAAGACTATGGATGAATCTCCCTAGTTCCACAAAATTTAGAATCCATTATTACTAGATGTAGTTTTCTTGTTTTATTGAAGGTTTTCCAAAACTACTTTATTATTATTTTTTGGTGGTAACCCTATTGCATTGCTGTTCTTATATGTTCACTATTTCCAGTATGTGGTAAAACCAAATTTCCAATATATATATATAATCTATAATATATGGTGCTTCGTTTTATTTTTTTTTGTTTTTTGGTTAAAGGGACAATGATGAGTCTGGCTCAAATTCTTGACCTGGATATTCACAAAATTTATGGCGACCTGAAGGGAAAGAAATTTGAGGTTCAGTGCTGGCTTATATATTTGTAGCACTCGGTTTTGTATTGTATTCCCTCTTTTGGCCATCATTGTCAGATTGTGAGATTGTGAGATTGTGAGCTTGAAGTGTATTGGGCATTAGGGTTTGAGAGATCTTTATGTATCTTGTACTCTTCAGGTTCTGTTTCTAGTGGATTTCTTTTTCCTTTCTCCTGTGGATTTCCAATTTTGGTATTCCACATTAATTGTTGTGTCTTGTCTTATATTTCTTTGATTTCTGTTTTTGCCAAAGTTTGTCATAGCAGATAGGGTCGTTAATTTTATGTACTTTTGTAACTTATTCATCTTATTATTTTTCTTTTGTCATTTCACATACTTTTCGATGTGTATTATTCTTTCATAAGTTTTGAAATCATGCTTTGTGTCTGAGATATAGATTCTTCTACTTGATTTGATGGTCCATAATTTGTGTATTATATCATGTAGGGATCTGTAGACTTGCTTTCTTTTCTTGGTTGAGCTGAAAAGGAACTGATCAAGAATTTTATTTTGTTATCTTTCCTGTTTTTCTTTAATGGGTGTCGGGTGTCGTAGTCTTTTTGTTTAGTCATCTTTTTTAAGAACACTGTCCCTTGCTGATGAGAGTTTTTAGTCTTGGTTTGTTGAAGTAATTTGGTGGTCCATGTTTCATGCCATTTGTTCAATGACCTTAAAGCCATATGTCTTGGATTATCTTGCGGGACAAGTGGAAAATAGATTAATACGAAAAAATGATTTGGCTTTTGATGGTTGATTATACGTAACGGCCCTTTTGAATGGAAGAAAGAACCTCTTTTTGCGTCCAGATTTGTGATTTTAGTTGCACCATGTATATGTGTACAATCTTTAAAGTAAAGTGCATGTAATCTTTTATTGGTTAACTCACAACATGCTTGGATGCTCCAATGTGCTTTCTTAATGAAATCAAAATTGGTTACTTTTTGGTGATTATGTTTGAGTAATTTATTTGTACTTCAGTTTCTATGGAGATTATGTTTGAGTAATCCCGAAGCTAGTGGTGATTATGTTTGAACTCACTAGCTTTGGGATTAAACACTGTAGTTCATGATTTCTGTTATTTATGATTGGCAGGAGAAGGGTAGGCCATTGCCAAAATTTGGTGAATGGGATGTGAATGATCCTGCTTCAGCTGAGGGTTTTACTGTGATTTTCAACAAGGCTAGGGATGAGAAAAAGACTGGTGGCAAGCCTGAGTCACCATCAAAGGCAGATCCTAATAAGAACTATGGAGGGGATGCTGTGAAACCTCAGGCTGTAAGTTTTTTGCCCCCTTGGTAGTCACTGTTGTACCACCACTCCAACTGTTACCTGTAGGCTTCTTAATTTCTATACTTTTCCCGTCAATCGTCATAGTTTTTCAATTAGTTTGGAGTCATTCTCATTATACACACCCATGGTATCACCCTTTTTACCTTTCAATTTCCTTTATAAAATACTAAGACAACCAGCTCAGGTAAAAGCAGTCCTTGCAATTCACTTCAAGTTGAAAATCTCTTGGATTATCATAGCTAATATAAAGGTTAAATAAAAACTAGAAATGTGTTTCTGTGCAGTTACACTAATTCCTGAATTTTGACTATTCAGACAGATAGAAAATATCTTGTATTAATGTATTTTCGGCTGCCAAAATTTCTCGACTTTGTTTGGTATCCTACTTGCGCTATTGTTCTTTAGTAGTTAACTAAACCCTAATCACAGTTTTTGGATCTTTGATTGGATATGGGAAATTAAGCCGATATCTTACAAGAAAATAAATCTGATTTATTGTTGTGAATGGGTGTGGATTGGGATATGGGTGTTGTGAATAGGTGTGGATTAGGATATGGGTGTTAACTGTTACCTACTTTTTTGTCCGGAGACAAGCCTTGCTTCCTTGATGGTGTTTTGTTTACATTGCGGAAGATTTCTGCTGCCTTGTTGATGTATGACGAGCCCGTAAAAGTTGGTTGGAAAAATATAAAAGACTTTAGAAGCTTATGAAATAGAAGTTGTATTTTAATTAATTTCTTTTATTTGTAGTTATTTTCTGTGTTACTCGGACACGGATGGAGTGTCCGGTTGGACACGGTATCCGACACGGGTACTTCTCAATTTTGCCAATTTTTTACACTAAAGTGAAGTATCCAAGTGAAGTATCCAATTTTTGGACACGGTGTCGGACACGGGTACTTCAGGGCAAAGTGAAGAGTCCGAGTAACACAGGTTATTTTATTAGAGTTCAAGTTAGGTTCAAGTTCAAGTTGTGTAGGAGTGTTATAAATAATGATGTACTTTATTATTTTGATACATTAAATGATTAATTGATTGAGTTTTGCGTGAGAATTATCTGTGTGATATTATCCCTTGTCCTAAGACCTCGTCCTCATCATTTTGGTATCAGAGCCAAATCTCAAAATCACTTTCTGCCGCCCCATCCTATGTCCCAAAATCATTGTCCCATCATCATAAAAAAAACTAACAACCAAACAAAGCCTTATCCAAACCCTAAACCATCTCCCAAACCCAAATTTCAGCCAAAAAGTAGCAGCCTCAAATCGCAGTCATCACATCCAAACTCTAAACCATCTCCCAAACCCAAATTTCAGCCAAAAATCTAGCTAAACACAGCCCAAGTAGCAGGTGCGATAAAAAAAATAAAAAGAGGAAAGGTAAAAGAGAGAGAAAGAGAAGTAGAAAAGAGTTGCAACCGCATCACCGCCGTTGCGTCGCGCCACCACCATCATTTTTGTTCAAAAAATTCCAATCTCTTGGCAAATTACAGTTAGGTACATCATAGTTTTATAGCTTTTTTTAGTTTAGTTCCCAGAGTTTTCTTAAATTCCAAAATAGCCCCTGAAATTTTACATATCAACCCCTATGGTTTCACTTTCTTTCATTTCAGCCCCTGAAGTTTTAGCAGTTTCAGTTCTGCCCTTGTTTCTTTATATTTCCTACACTTAAGCCCCTAGAGAAAAAAAAATCTATATTTTTTTATTCACAAGAATCATGGTTAATGTTGTAGAAATTAACGCAAAACTTGATAATTATATGTTATAACAAGATGAGCATCTAAAAAAGATTGAAGACTCAATCACAACATATACTGCAAATGTTCAGGCCTCTATTACAGCACTTACAGTAAAAGTTGATGTACTCACGGAACGCGTAGATAAGAGATAGGAAGATGCTCTTAAGAATTTTGAAGACTCTATTCCGGATCTTAATCATATGAGACTACAGCAGTATGACCCTATTCCACGAGTTAATGCTCCAGATTCTAGGATGAATGTAGTGGATAGAGGAGAAAAATTAGATATTGGAGATTTCAATGGCGATAATGGTCCCGAGACATTCTTCGATTAGATTCATAGTTTGGAGAGCTTCTTTCGTTGGTATGAATTTTCCGATGAAAGAAAACTTTTCTTTGTTGAAGCGAAGTTGAAAGGAACAGCTCGAATTTAGTGGGATCAACATCAACGAAATTTATATACAGTTACAAGAAGATATATGAAAGCTGTAATGACACGATTTTTTGTACCTTCGAATTATAAGCAGCAAGCGTATTTTCAGTTAACTAAATTGGTACAAGCAAATCTGTAGCCGAGTATACTTCAATGTTCTACAATTTGGTTATACGATCTGAATTTCCTTGGGTTGAAGAAGTTTTAATCTCCATTTACCGTCGAGGATTGAATCTAGAGATTGCAGGTGGTGTAGCTACAGGTAAACTTTTGCTCTTAGATGATGTTGTTCAAGTTGTCACCCAAATAGAGGATAATTTGAAAAGAAATTATGTTAGGCCTCCGATACAAGTCTAAACTCGGAGGGAGCGTACTTTTGTGGTGCCTATTTTAAATAGGTCAATGGAAAGATCGTCAACAAGCCTTTCAGCTACTAGCAGGCCTAACTGTACCCCAAGTTCTTCTAATGCTAGCAACAACAATTCGTCTACTTGCTATTGTTGATAAAGCGTGCGGAAAAGCTGACTTAAACGAAGAGGTTTGCAAGCTGATAGACGACGAATATGAGCCCGATGAGCAAGATTTAGAAACTGATGCTCATTTGTAAGGATGTTTAGGTGTTCTTCAACTTTTATTTGTTGCCCAGAAACATAAGGATGATTCTAAAATTTATCGCGGGCGAATTTTTCAGACGAGAGTCATGTGTGCAGGACAGGTGTGCTCTCTTGTGATTGATATTGGGAGTTGTACGGATGTTATTTCTGAGGAAGCAATTAAGAAACTTGGGTTAAAAGTTAAGCCTCACCCGGAGCCGTATGATGTTGCATGGATTACCAATACAAAGTTGCGGGTTACCTAGAGGTATATGGTTACATTTTCCGTTGGCAAGCTTAAGTTTGTCACATTATCTTAGGGCGTAAATGGCTATGGGGTCAATGGAAAGATCGTCAACAAGCCCTTCAGCTACTAGCAGGCCTAACTGTACCCCAAGTTCTTCTAATGCTAGCAACAACAATTTGTCTACTTGCTATTGTTGATAAAGCGTGCAGAAAAGCTGACTTAAACGAAGAGGTTTGCAAGCTGATAGACGACGAATATGAGCCCGATGAGCAAGATTTAGAAACTGATGCTCATTTGGAAGGATGTTTAGGTGTTCTTCAACCTTTATTTGTTACCCAGAAACATAAGGATGATTCTAAAATTTATCGTGGGTGAATTTTTCAGACGAGAGTCATGTGTGCAGGACAGGTGTGCTCTCTTGTGATTGATATTGGGAGTTGTACGAATGTTATTTCTGAGGAAGCAATTAAGAAACTTGAGTTAAAAGTTAAGCCTCACCCGGAGCCGTATGATGTTGCATGGATTACCAATACAAAGTTGCAGGTTACCTAGAGGTATATGGTTACATTTTCCGTTGGCAAGCTTAAGTTTGTCACATTATCTTAGGGCGTAAATGGCTATGGGATCATCATGCGCAACATGATGCTCATGCTAATATCTATTCAATTATCAAAAGTAATACCAGATTCCACTCTTACTTGCGCTCTTGACATGCCAAATTTGAAGCTTGCGAAGACTTCTTTGATGATTCGACGTGATTGTTCTTGTGTTGATGTTTGTAACTCAGTGGAGGAGAAATGATTTAAGACGAGCCCGTGAAAGTTGGTTGAAACAATATAAGAGACTTTGGAAGCTTATGAAATAAAAGTTGTATTTTAATTAGTTTATTTTATTTGTAGTTATCTTATCAGAGTTCAAGTTAGGTTAGGAAAGTTGTGTAGGAGTGTTATAAATAGTGATGTACTTCATTATTTTGATACATTAAATAATTAATTGATTGAGTTTTGCATGAGAATTATCTGTGTGTATTATCCCTTGTCCCAAGACCCCGTCCCCATCACTTTGTGTTGCAGTGTTCCTATTTTGTGCAATTTTCATGACTGCTCATAGTTTTGTCATTGTAAATTTATTTGTATTGGTAGAATAACTCAACCAATAAAAAAAAAAAATCGTTCATAGATTACTTGGTGGCCATTTATTTCTTTAATTCTTAGTCGTGACATTTTTCTGTTTCTTGGGTATTGACCTGGAGATTCTCTACTAATTTGCAGAAGAAGTGGTTTTGCTGTGTAAATACCCCTCGTGCAGAATCTTGACAAATTTGAGCTCCAATAGAAGAGCTTCTGCACAATTGCCCTCGCCAATTATCCTTTAAATAGAAGCTGTAAAGTGGTAACGGGCGGCAGTAGTGAATTCCATTTTGCGTGTTATAAAATTTCATTTGTGGGGATGGAGATGAAGAAAGACGGACAATATGTTAATATATATATATATATATATATATATATATATATATATATATATATATATATATATATACTAGTATTAATTTGGTGGGTTATTGTTAGAAGCCAAGTCTTTTATTTCGTCTCTACCTTGTAGAATTTCTTGTCATTTATATTTGTTTCTTCAAATTAAACTCCCAACTCATGTTTTATTGGATTTGCTGAACGGTTTTTGGCTTTAATAAATGTGTTGATGTTGTAACTCTGCAATCTTCATTCTTCATTGGTTAAGTAGGAGATTCAAAAAATACTTGAGAATCTTGTTTGTTAATTTAAAATTAGCTTTAACTCACAAACGCAACGTTTAAAATTTAAATGCATCGCAGTAAACGCTGTCGTAGCAAACCCAATAAACACCGACCGATAACCAAACATACTTATTGAGTCATTTTATATTACTGTCTAAAGAACTCTATTTTGCGAAATTATTATTTTTATAAATAAAATATGACTCTTTTTGTGGGATGAAAATAATATTTATCTAATTATGCACTTTTGGCCAGGTAAGCTTATGTCTGGGCTATAACTCCCAAAGTACATTATGTTTGTATGATTGAATCTGCAAGAAATGGTAATTGGTAAGCTTTTTAGGTCCCAAATTTGGCTTCAAGCTACTTAAGTAAGCATCAACTGATACTGCTGCCCTCTTATCAGTATAATACATAGACTCCTTTGAAAATTTATAATGCCCAGGTTTCACATAAATATTAGCCTCCTTACTCATTTCATTTGGACTCTGATAATATTGGCTAAGCTCTTCACATCCCAAGCTTTTTGTCGAAGAGGCGGCGCAAAAGGTAAACTTGAAGAACGCTAGCGCCGACAAGAGATGCTGATTCGAAAATGGCTTTGTGGATTGCTCTCTTGCTCATTCTTTCATTTTCTGCATATATTCCGATTGAAAAATAAAATCATGATAATTGATATATAAAAGAGACTTCTAACTGAAAATGGAGTAATTCTATGTGCACGTATGTTTTGTTACAGTGTTTTTAGAACGCATTTAAAAATCTTAGTTCGTATGTGGTTTTAACTTGCAAAGTATGTGGTTCAAACGCAACGCACAAAAATGTTGCATTTGGATTTACAAGCGTTAATAACCAAACAAACCATGAAAGTTTTGATACAAAGAATCCTTCTAGGGGGACCGGGGGTTCCGACCGGGGTAGTGACCGGCAGGATTTTTTTTTTTTTTGCTTTTGACTACCAAATAATTAATATGATTTATTGGAATTGAAATTTTTACAAAATGCAGTGATTTAAGTGTCATTTGGATACATGTAAAAAACAGGATTCTACAGACTGTACAACTCTATTTTTTACATGTATTCAAATGACACCTAAATCACTGTATTTTGTAAAAATTTCAGTTCCAATAAAGCACATTAATTATTTGGTAGTCAAAAAAAAAAATAATCCGGCCGGTCACTACCCGGTCGGAACCCGCCGGTCCCCCTAGACTTATTGAAAGGCAAAATAAGATGGACATACTAAATCCAGACATAAATGTACCTATTTTCAGGCGATCAGTCTGAGCCTCTAGCCAATGTTGTTCATATAGAATGTTATATAAAGCTTCCTCTAATTTTGCTATCTCTTCCATCAGAGTCTTAAAATGCTCTGCAAATGTATAAAACATAGGAAAATTAATTAAATAAATAAATATTCTCTAGCGCTTTTAAGAAACCAAAAAAAAAACAAAATATATAATTAAACATAAATACCATCTTTAGCATGCTCATCATAGACAAATATGTAGCTAGAATGTACATCAAAGTCTATGGTCTCATGAAAAGGGGACTTGTTAGTGAAGCAGAACCGGTAGACTCCTTTTTGAAGAGCTGCAAAATCAAACATGTCTTTTGTCTTGTCTCGAAAATCGTGAATTTGCTCGCCTGACGGCCCTTTTACCTGTTATATGTCGACATTGTCGCAATATGAGTTGCATTTTATAAGTAGGCCTAAATTACATGGACGTAGAGGTACAGAAAACTCGATTAGTCTTTACAAAAAATGGCACATTATTTGGTAATGCTTATCAAATAACAAGTTGTTTTATAAAGCAGGTTTCAGTGCACAATTCTCTTGGTACAAATTGTCGGTTGTGTTTCAAAATCCTTAGCTTTGGCAAAGTCTCACATTATCTATTTTGAGAACCTTTCATGTGTTTATTAGTACATTATAGTGTTGGACTTGGTAACATGGTTGAGGAAAAAAGAATTGGCTCGCACACATGAGGTCACCAACCCCTCCTATAAATCGATAGGAGGGGGCAGCCTTCATATTCATTCAATTCACAAGTTATTCAGTATTTTAGTCAATTTCATAATTATAAAAAGAGAGAGTTAGAGTATTTATTTTTTGGTTCGTAGAGTATACTTTTTGTAATGCTGCTAAAGTATATGGTGTCATTGTATTCTAGGAGACAAAGTGCTATCAACTCTGAGCACCATACAGATGACATAATTGTCTTAAGGACATAGTACCAAGTGCTAGCTTTGACAAATCTTTTTCTACCGTTCTGATTTATTTGAGATAACTTAATATATATATATATATATATATATATATATATATATATATATATATATATATATAAATTTCCCTTCACTTTACTAACATGAGGATGGCTAAAAATCTTGGACTTTCGGTCAGAAAACGCGTGTGTGCGTGCAATATGTCAGCGCAGGGTGTCAATCACATAATTTACTATGAACGTACACTTAATTTATGTCCATCAAAAGGTTCCATCGTTACAAAAAATATATCGAATCATAATCACTTTTATATTTTTTAATAATTAATTCCACAATAAAACAAAATCCAAATTCAACATCATAAAATTAAGAACAACAAATTTGGGTTAAAAAAAATGGAAATAAAAGTGGAGATTACTTACTACAAGATCAACACCAACATTCATAGACTCACGCCAACCATGAACCTTAATTACCACAAAGGAGAAACGAACAGTAGCTCCATATTCAACCTTGTGGGATAAACACTCTTCCCTATCCAACAAAAATCTTATTCCAAAAACCCCTTCTAGTCCTGATAAAACCGTCACTAATACAACCACCACGGCAATTTCAGGCACCAATCTTCTCATCTGAAAATTCAAAATTCAGTCCCAAAAAAACTGTCGACTCCTTGCTCATAAATTCAAATGCACCTTTTTTTTCCAAGTTGAAAAAAAATAAAAATAAATAACAAAATGAAGAAATCTGGAAAATCATGTGATCTCAAGAAAAAATAAAGAAAATAAAGTTTACCCTTTTTCATCTGAAAAGGCCAAATTCAGTCCCAAAAAGATGGTCAACACATTGCATATAATTCAATCGCATCAAAAAAAACAAATAAAAAAAAACGAAGAGTCTAAAAATCAATGGAAACAGCAGTCATAAGAAAAAAGAATTCACCAAAAATCTAAAGAAATAGAATTTGCCTTTTTTTTCTGCTGGGACTTGGAGAATTTGGACAAGAAGGAAGGAGACAGGTTGAAACGTATATGATTGACGGAGGAGGTGAGCTTAGGAAAGTTAGTTCAACGTAAAAAACCCTCGTACAATTTTGTTTTCCTTTCTTACGTTAAATTGGGGCCCACTAATATTACATTTAGTCCAATAAATTTAGATTGTTGCTACGGAAAAAAAAAACTTATAAAAATTAATTTATAAAATTATGTGCAATCCACCACAACTGGTCACATCGTTTTGTAAGCAATTTTTTATTCAATTTTTTTGTCATCAAAATAATATTGATAAAGTTATTAGGATCATGAATTGGAGATTATCTCATTCAAATTACCATAATTAAATTATTTAAAGATATTATGTATTTAAAACAATTTATTAGAAAATATTCTTTTGGGGGTTAGAAAATTCATTGAATTTATTGCTTTTTAGATATGGCATTAATAGAATGCGAGAGAAATTTGGTAGTTAATAAATAATGAAGGACGGAGTTTAGGGATTTCAAACATTAGAACAATTTATTAAGGGTTTTGAAAAAAAAGTGTTGATATGCACACCTTACAATTCAAGGCATAGACTCCCCATTTCATTGACTTATTAGCACAAGTTTTCTTCAACAATGAAAGCGGCTGAACTTGAGGCTCGAGTTGAGAAATAAGGGCTAGGCCCTCGGGAGGGCTTTCAAGATGTCAAAGACCAGAAGCAACGCACAAATTATCATTGGAGCTCGGTTGTTCTTAACAGCGATGACTATTCATTTAAGTTAAAATTTGCAACTATAAACTTAGGGTGTGTTTACATCAAATCCCTTGAAGAAGAGTTGTAATTTGTTCTCAATACACATGTTTGTATCAGACTCATCATTTCTATATTTAGGGTGTGGATGACTGATATATGCTGTGACGCCCCCAAAATAGGTCCACACAACCCATTCTGAGTCGTCAAATACATGGTACATAAACCAAATACAAACTTCATTAAAACAACTGTCGTGCAAAATATGACAACACATACACTGTGAGTTTTAATACAAATATTGTCTTTTAGACAATATCCAAACTCATATAAAGTTCTCATTACTATTATTGTTACACTATTTTACAAAATAGTGAGGACTGCTATAATAATCATCTTGGACTATTTCTCCACTCCCCGACTAGTCCCAGCTACATTCTCTCCTCTTGAGAAGAACAATGGAATCAAAAGGAAAAGGGTGAGCTCAACTAGCCCAGTAAAGAATACTATGACTAAGATAATGTAGAACAAATTATCCTTAGTCCTCAACAGGAAAAAATCTGATAGAATACAATAGACAACAAGTTTTAGATCACAACAGCAGCGAAAATAACAATCCATTATAAGAGTCAAGTAGAGCATGAAATCTATTATCTTCTATGATTTAAAAGTCTATCATTAATATTTTATCCATGTAATCAATTAATATTTCAAATCTACGAATTATCCATGCACTACGGGCCAAGGATATTCATTAGTATCACCAGTGGTCATGATCATGCCAAACACCTGTCCATCTATGCACTATGGGCCAAAGAGGACTTTCACCACAAACCTTATCTATAATATTAAAGGTTATGATTATACCAATACACAATTCCTGGTCATAATCATACCAATTAACAGTACATCTTTGCATTACGGGTCAAAGATGACTTTCAACACAATATAAGCATGAGGATGATGACAATGATATAAAGATTCAATCAAGTGAGATAAATGATAAATATTAGATATTTATAATTTAATTTATCCAGAGTTCAAAAATGTCCAAATTGTCAACATGATAACTATTTGTGAAGTAAAATTCAAGAATGATATTCATGTATCAAAAATAATTTGGATAGAAAAAAAATTAAATTTTGTTGTGAATAGTACTCGTGAATAGTACCATATGAATAGTACCGTATGAATAGTGCCCATGAATAGTACCGTATGAATAGTACCCATATATGAAAAGATTAAAATTTAATAAAAACAAAACTTAAGGATTTTTTAAATCATTTTAGGAATTATAGAAGCAATACTTACCATAATAAATTTAAATTTAGGAATATGAAATGAAATAATATCTTTTACATAATATGGAGTATGAAAGAAAATGATATTTCTTACGAGTATTGAAATAAAATAATATCATTTACCTTAGTAAAAACTAGATTTGACTGGAATATCAGATATTATTCTGAGAAAATCTTGCATAAAAAGCTACACGCAAAGTATCCTTATACTCAAGAGAAATACTCACAATACTATAGAATAAGAATTTCTGATATTGATGGTGTGTTTAGGAAGGAGGGGTAACCCCCTTTTATAGTGCAACACGGGGGAGTAAAACAATTCAGTCTGCCTAACCTGCCTAACTTTCTTCTCTGCCTAACTCCTTTCATTTCCTTATGGTTGGGGCCACACTTTGAAAATGGCTTTGCAGGCAATTCATTTAATGCCTAACTCACATTTTGTGAAACCTCAGATTTTATAAATAAAGATTTAATTTTTTCAAAATATTTTTTTAAATATTATGATGTGAATTTGAGATAATGTTATAGTTGTGGGTAGTATTTATAAATTTTGCAAAGTATGCAAGTTGTTGTATTATATTTGATTGGTCGGGAAATATTATTTTTGTCAAAAAATATTCATACGACGGCACAATTATTGGTGGACCCCACAACGGAATTATTGTCGGATTGAGAAAACGACAAAAATATTTTATAAAAATAATGGCGGAAGTTTTACCGTTAATACTATTGAACTACTCGGTAGTAAAAGTACAGTAATACGTGTAGTTGCATAGTAGCATACGGTATTGATTATTGAGGCTTACGTGATAAGTCACTCAGTTTTGTTTTATTGGTATTATTAATGTAATAAAACTGAAAAGCTTTTTTATATAAAACAGAATACTTTTATAAAGTTATTCATTTTATTAGGCTAATAGTAAAATCTTTTTATATAAAACAGAATACTTTTATAAAGTTATCTGTTTTATTAGACAATAATTAGAATATATTATATTTTATTATGCATAGTGCCTGCATAGTGTTTGCATAGTAAAATCTTTTATAAAGTTATTCGTTTTATTAGATTATAAATAGAATATATTATATTTTATTTAAAAGATTTTACTTTAAATATGGACCGTCAGATTAAAGTAAATCAATCTAGTCCGTTCAAGAGTTAGTTACTATGCAGTCCATTTTTCTATAAATAGAAGCTCATTCCTTCATTATTTCTTACGAATTCACTGAAACTCTAGAGAGAGAAAAAAAGTATTTTGCTACTTCACTACTCCTATATCCAGTACTCTTCCTTTCAAGGTAAGGGATATTATTTGTTGTACTCGTAAGGGGTATTATTTCTTTTGTATTCATGAAGAGAACTTCTATTATTCTATTATTTATTATTCTGTTGGAATAACCTGTATACGCGGGCTACCCTATACATGGTGAAATTCTTCTGTTATTTCATTATTTATTATTCTGTCGGAATATCCTGTCTGTGCGTTTTACGCCGGACCTGGTTCCATTATTTATTATTCTGTCGAAATATCCTGTCTGTGCGTTTTACGCTGAACCTGATTCCGTTATTTATTATTCTGTTGGAATAACCTGCATGTGCGGTCTATCGCATGCATGGTGATTTTTTTTGTTATTCCATTCTTTATTATACTCAGTTGGTTAAAACTTTGACTTTTATACTTCATGAAATTAGTGGAATATCCTTGATATTTGCGCTTCATCCAGTATCTTTTCATGAAAATATTCTTCTGAGCATTCTTGAATTTTACTCTACAAAACAGTATCATATTGACAATTTGGAAGTTATCAGTTCCTAGATAAATTAATTCTTGAACTTATTTTATTAAATTCTTATATCATTGTTATCATCCTCATGTTTATATTTTGTTGAAAGTCATCTGTGGCCTGTAGTGCATAGATGGACTTGGTATGATTATGACCAGGGATTATTCGATGTAATCATGACCGTAATATTACAAATGATGTAAAAAAAGTCCTCATTGACCTGTAGTGCATTGATGGATAGTTTTTGGTATGATTATGGCTATGAATTCTCTTTGGCCGTAGTGCAAAGATGAATTATTTTATGGCATGATCAGGATCGTTGATGAAAACATGATTATCTTTAGCCGTAGTGCATGGATAATTCGTAGTCGTGATACTAAAGAATATCCTTGGCCGTAGTGCAGGGTTGATTCGATGATGTGGATTATTTATTAAGCCGAGTCTCAGCGATAAAAGTCATGAAAAATCTTTTAAATCATAAAAGATAGTAGATTTTATTCCCTACTTGACTCTTCTAATGGATTGCTTGTTCCGCTGCAGTTAAACTTGATGTCTATTGTATTTTATCAATTTAACATTGTTGAAGGCTAATGATAATTTATTTTGCATTATCCTAGTCATAATATTTCTTAGTGGGCTAGTTGAGCTCACCCTTTCTTTCACTGTTCTCTTCAGGAAATGAGAATATAGTTGGGATGAGTCGGGAAACGGAGTGATGGACCAGATGATAACATTAGTTGTCCTCACTATTCTATATAATAGTGTGATAATCATTGTAATGAGGACACATTTTAAGTTAGTATACTCTCTAGTAGACAATATTTGCATTCAAACTCACAATTTATGTTTTATCGTATTGTACACGACAGCTGTATTATTAAGTTGTATTTGAATTTTATACCATGTATCTAGCGACTCAAGATGGGTGATGTATACCTAATTTTGGGGGCGTCACAGTTGGTATCAAAGCTTAGGGATATGATCCCTGGCTGAGATGTGAGGCAAGAACTAGGAGGGGAGAGACGAGGGAATTCTTTCGCTAGTATGACCTACCTAAGTTTATTTGATATTTAATTGGTCGGTCAGAGTATAGGAATAATATGTGATATGTTAATTAACCCTTGTTTTATTGGAGTATTTGAAAATGGCATCTAAAAATGTTGAGATAAGCAATGGAGCACAGGAGACCGTTGAGTCTCCACAGATCAATAATCAGGACAATGTGCAACAGGATGGCGATAATCCTCCTGTAAACAACAACACTGATCAATTGACGAACAACAATAAGTTTAGGAGTTTTTTAGAATTCATGCAACATCAGGCGAAGGCGGCTCCTGTTCTTAATGCAGGTAAAAATAATGGCAACCCACGGTTGGTCACCGCTAAGCAGTTCAAGGAGCTAGGACCACCAGAGTTTTTGAGAAAGCCAGAACCACTTAAGGCAGAGACATGGTTAAAGCAGATTACCAAGATATTTGATGTCTTGGGATGCTCAGAGGAGCAAATGATTCCCTTTGCCACCTTTATGCTGCGTGAAGAGGCAGATTACTGGTGGGAATCTGTAAAACGTACCCAGCCTGACGCATTCAAGATGTCTTAGGAGAAGTTCCAAGAGCTGTTCAATGACAAGTACTTTCTCGAAAGCATTCGTCACATGAAGGAGGTGGAATTTATCAAGTTGGAGCAAAACAACATGACCGTGTCGCAGTACGAAGCCAAGTTTACCGAGTTGTCCCGATTTGTGTCCCATTTGGTTGATAATGAGGAGAGAATGACGCGGATGTTTTTAAGAGGTTTGAAGTCGGAGATACGTCAATAACTTATTTCTCATAAACTGTGTTTGTATTCAGATATTGTAAATAGGGCTCAGTTATTGGAGCGCGATAACGAGTCAACTTAACCAAAAGAGAGCAGCCGACAAAATGATAATACCGGTGATAACAGTCATCAAAGCGGTGACAATAAACATGGAGGGAATCAACATGCCAAAAATGGTAACCACTTCGGTGGTAATCATGGTCAAAACAATAAGAATGGACATTTCAAGAAGAGGAGATTCAACAATGATGGAAAGACGTCAGCACCAGCACCCATTGTTAAGGAAGGAGAACGACCACCTATCATATGCTTTAAATGCGGAGGGGAGGGACACATCAGTCCAAACTACGCGATGCCGTCCAAAGCATGTTATAATTGTGGAAGAGAAGGTCATTTAGCCTGATTTTGTCGTTCACCGAAAATAATTTCAGCTAAGATGGAGGCACCAAAGGTCGTCCTAGAAAAGTCAAAGTCGGTAGTTTAAGAGAGAGCATTTTTTTTTTCGTGACGAGGAACCTGAATAAAATTATCACGGGTATATTAGTCATAAACTCTTTGGAAGTCTATACCGTGTTAGATATTGATTCTACTCACTCTTTTATTTCACCTAGTTGTGTTCAATGTTTCAACTTAACTCCGGAGAAGTTAGACTTTGATTTATCTGTTTAAATTCCGTTGGGAGAAACCTTCGTTACCTCCACTATTTATAAATCTTATTTGATTCAAATCAACACTTTCACATTACCTGTCGATCGTATCTCTTTGAAAATACTTGCCTTTGATGTGATTTTAGGAATCGATTGGTTAACTATTCATCATGTTTTTTTTGTAAGGTTGTTAGCTTTCATACTCCTAACCAACCTGTTATGCGAATTCAAAGTAACCAAACCACTAAAGTCAATCATTGTCATATCAAGCCATAAGTAAAAAGCCCTGAGCCTTTATCTGGTGACTTCCTTGTGTGGAATGCACCGAAGTCAGACTTTCTGTAGGCGACGTCGTGAATGATGATGACAAGTTGATAGTTATCAATGTGACATGCTATCCAAGTCTTGGATGAGGGTCACAGTTTTGAACGATATTTCTATTATTAATAAATTTCCTGACGTAATTCGTGAAGACTTCTTAGCCTACCCCAGAGCGTGAAATCGAATTTTGTATTGACCCCAGTACAAAACTCATTTCTTAAACCCTTAAATATTTCTTCAACTAAAACGAACGTAGTATGCGCCACAGACGTTGGCTCGAGCTGTTGAAGATTACAATCGTACCATTCAATATCATCGTGGAAGTGCGAACATGGTAGCTGACGCGTTGAGTAGAAGATCGTATACGAGTGAGATGTTGTTAACACAAAGACCCATTTCGTATAACTTACAAATGATGAAGATAGAGTTAAAGACTATAGGGACCCACGTGAAGATAACGAATATACGATTAGAATCGACTTTAATCGATAAAGTTAAAGCCGCTCAAGCTACATACTCAGAGCTGATGAATGTAAAGAAGAAGGTTCAAGAGGGCGTTATTCTAGAAGCAAGAATCGATGAAGAGAGAAAATCTCAACCCTCAATTTAATTGACCCATTTGAAATACTCGATCAAGTAGGAACTATGGCTTATAGACTCGTTTTACCGCTAAGTATGTCGCGTGTTCATAACGTTTTTAACGTATCGATGTTACGTAAATATGTGGACGACCCGAACCACATTATTAAATTAGAACTAGACGAGATAGCAGAAGATTTAACGTATGAGGAGATACGTGTTAAAATCATGGATAAGAAGGATCGTATTCAACACTCAAAGGTTATACCTCAAGAGTTAGAATCTGAAATGAAGTCAAGGTATCCTCATCTCTTCGGCATACCAGGTACGTACGTAAATTTCGAGGGCGAAATTTCATAAGGAGGGGAGATTGTGAAACCCCAGATTTTATGAATAAAGATTTAATTTTTTTGAAATATTTTTTTAAATATTATGGTGTGAATTTGATATAATGTTATAGTTGTGGGTAGTATTTATAAATTTTGTAACGTATGCAAGTTGTTGTATTATATTCGATTGGTCAGGGAATATTATTTTTGTTGGGGAATATTCGTACGACGGCACAATTATTGGTGGACCCCACAACGGAATTATTGTCGGATTGAGAAAACGACAAAAAATATTTTATGAAAATAACGGCGGAAGTTTTACCGTTAATACTATTGAACTACTCGGTAGTAAAAGTACAGTAATACGTGTGGTTGTATAGTAGCATACGATATTGATTATTGAGTCTTACGTGATAAGTCACTCAGTTTTGTTTTATTGGTATTATTAATGTAATAAAACAGAAAAGCTTTTTATATAAAACAGAATACTTTTATAAAGTTATTCGTTTTGTTAGGCTAATAGTAAAATCTTTTTATATAAAACATAATACTTTTATAAAGTTATCTGTTTTATTAGACAATAATTAGAATATATTATATTTTATTATGCATAGTATTTGCATAGTGCCTGCATAATATTTGCATAGTAAAATCTTTTATAAAGTTAATCGTTTTATTAGATTATAAATAGAATATATTATATTTTATTTAAAAGATTTTGCTTTAAATATGGACCGTCAGATTAAAGTAAATCATTCTAGACCGTTCATGAGTTAATTACTATGCAGTCCATTTTTTTATAAATAGAAGCTCATTCCTTCATTATTTCTTACGAATTCACTGAAACTCTAGAGAGAGAAGAAAAGTGTTCTGCTACTTCACTACTCCTATATTTAGTACTCTTCCTTTCAAGGTAAGGTATATTATTTGTTGTACTCGTAAGGGGTATTATTTCTTTTGTATTCATGAAGAGAACTTCTGTTATTCCATTATTTATTATTCTGTTGGAATAACCTGTATACGCGGGCTACCTTATACATGGTGAAATTCTGCTGTTATTTCATTCTTTATTATTCTGTCGGAATATCATGTCTGTGCGTTTTACGCCGGACCTGGTTCCATTCTTTATTATTCTGTTGGAATATCCTTTCTGTGTGTTTTACGCCGGACCTGATTCCGTTATTTATTATTCTGTTGGAATAACCTGCCTGTGCGGTCTATCGCATGCATGGTGATTTCTTTTGTTATTCCATTCTTTATTATACTCAGTTGGTTAAAACTTTGACTTCTATACTCCATGAAATTAGTGGAATATCCTTGATATTTGTGTTTCATCCAGTATCTTTTCATGAAAATATTCTTCTGAGTATTCTTGAATTTTACTCTACAAAGCAGTATCATGTTGACAATTTGGACGTTATCAGTTCCTAGATAAATTAATTCTTGAACTTGTTTTATTGAATTCTTATATCATTGTCATCATCCTTATGTTTATATTTTGTTAAAAGTCATATGTAGCCTGTAGTGCATAGATGGACTTAGTATGATTATGACAGGGATTATTCGGTGTAATCATGACCGTAATATTACAAATGATGTGAAAAAAGTCCTCATTGACCCGTAGTGCATTGATGGACAATGTTTGGTATGATTATAGCTATGGATTCTCTTTGGCCGTAATGCAAAGATGAATTGTTTTATGGCATGATCAGGACCGTTGATGAAAACATGATTATCTTTAGCCGTAGTGCATGGATAATTCGTGGTCGTGATACTAAAGAATATCCTTGGCTGTAGTGCAAAGGTGATTCGATGATGTGGATTATTTATTAAGCTGAGTCTCAGCGATAAAAGTCATGAAAAACCTTTTAAATCATAAAAGATAGTAGATTTTATTCCCTACTTGACTCTTCTAATGGATTACTTGTTCCGCTGCAGTTAAACTTAATGTCTATTGTATTTTATCAGTTTAACACTGTTGAATGCTAATGATAATTTATTTTGCATTATCTTAGTCATAATATTTCTTACTGGGCTAGTTGAGCTCACCCTTTCTTTCACTGTTCTCTTCAGAAAATGAGAATATAGTTGGGACGAGTAGAAAAACGGAGTGATGGACCAGATGATAGCATTAGTAGTCCTCACTATTCTATGTAATAGTGTGATAATCATTGTAATGAGGTGTGACGCCCCCAAAAATAGGTATACATCACCCATCTTGGGTCGCCAGATACATGGTACAGAATACAAATACAAACTAATTATACAACAGTCGTGTAAAATACGACAAAATATATGTTATGAGTTTTAATACAAATATTGTCATCTAGACAATATCCACATTCAATGGAGTACTCATTACATTTATTGTCACACTATTTAACAGAATAGTGAGGACTACTAAAACTATCATCTGGTCCATCACTCCGTTCCCCGACTCGTTCCAGCTATATTCTCATTTCCTGAAGAGAACAGTGAAAGAAAGGGTGAGCTCAACCAGCCTAGTAAGAAATATTATGACTAAGATAATGTAAAATAAATTATCATTAGTCTTCAACAATGTTAAACAGATAAAATACAATAGACATCAAGTTTAACTGCAGCGGAACCAGCAATCCATTAAAAGAGTCAAGTAGAAAATAAAATCTACTATCTTTTATGCTTTAAAAGATTTTTCATGACTTTTATCGCTGGGACTCAGCTTAATAAATAATCCACATCATCGAATCACCCCTGCACTACGTCCAAGGATATTCTTTAGTATCACGACCACAATTATCCATGCACTACGGGTCAAAAATATTTGTGTATTTATTAATGGTCATGATCATGCCAACAACTGTTCATCAATACACTACGGGCCAATGAGGACTTTTACCACATCATTTATAACATTATGGTCATGATTATACCGAATAATCTCTGGTCATAATCATACCAAGTCCATCTATGCACTACAGGCCACAGATGACTTTCAACAAATATAAACATGAGGATGATGACAATGATGTAAGAATTCAATAAAACAAGTTCAAGAATTAATTTATCCAGGAACAAATAACGTCCAAATTGTCAACATGATACTTCTTTGTAGAGTAAAATTCAAGAATGCACAGAAGAATATTTTCATGAAAAGATACTAGATGAAGCGAAAATATCAAGGATATTCCACTAATTTTAGGGAGTATAGAAGTCAAAACTTTAACCAACTGAGTATAATAAAGAATGGAATAACAAAAAAAATCACCATGCATGCGGTACTTCGCATAGACAGGTTATTCCAACAGAATAATAATAACGGAACCAGGTCAGGCGAAATTCGCACGGACAGGATGTTCCAACAGAATAATAAAGAATGGAATAACAACAGGAATCACCATGCATGCGGTACTTCGCATAGACAAGTTATTCCAACAGAATACTAAATAATGGAACTAGGTCAGGCGTAATACGCACCGACATGATGTTCCAACAGAATAATAAAGACAGATCCAGGTCTGGCGTAAAACGCACAGACAGGATGTTCCAACAGAATAATAAAAATATAATAACAGAAGAATTTCACCAAGTATAGGGTAGCCCGCGTATACAGGTTATTCCAATAGAATAATAAAGAATGGAATAATAGAAGTTCTCTTCATGAATACAAAAGAAATAATACCCCTTACGAGTACAACAAATAATATCCCTTACCGTAAAAGAAACTTGATATCGGAGTGGTGAAGTAGCAGAATACTTTTCTTCTCTCTCTCTAGAGTTTCAGTGAATTCGTAAGAAAATAATGAAGGAATGAGCTTCTATTTATAGAAAAATGGACTGCATAGTAACTAACTCATGAACGGTCTAGATTGATTTACTTTAATCTGATGGTCCATATTTAAAGCAAAATCTTTTAAATAAAATATAATATATTCTATTTAGAATTTAATAAAACGAATAACTTTATAAAAGACTTTACTATGCAAATACTATGCAGGCACTATGCAAATACTATGCATAATAAAATATAATATATTCTAATTATTATCTAATAAAACAGATAACTTTATAAAAGTATTCTATTTTATATTAAAAAATTTACTATTAGCCTAATAAAACGAATAACTTTATAAAAGTATTTTGTTTTATATAAAAAGTTTTTCTGTTTTATTATATTAATAATATCAATAAAACAAAACTGAGTGACTTATCACGTAAGTATCAATAATCAATACCGTGTGCTACTATGCAACCACACACATTACTGTACTTTTACTACCGAGTAGTTCAACAGTATTAATGGTAAAACTTCCGTCGTTATTTTCAATAAAATATTTTTGTCGTTTCTCAATTCGATAATAATTTTAACGTGGGGTCCACCAATGATTGCGCGTTGTACGAATATTTCCTACTAAAACGAATATTCTCCGACTAATCGAATATTATATAACAACTTGCGTACTTTGTAAAATTTATAAATATTACCCACAACTATAATATTATATCAAATCCACACCATAATATTCAAAAAAATATTTTGAGAAATTTAAATCTTTACTCATAAAATCTGGGGTCTCACAAACTTCCCTCCTTATGAAATTTCGCCCTCGAAATTTATGTACGCACTTGATATGCCAAAGAGGTGATGATATCTTGACTTTATTTCAGATTCTAACTATTGAGGTATAACCTTGAATACCTTTATCATCGAAAACATTTTACGTTGCATACGTGCATGCCCGACGTCATCCGATTGCCTCTGAAAACATAATAGTCCCAGAGATAACCATTTTTACCCCTTCTAACGATCTCAAATTAAATAACTTAAAGAACAAACATTGTAGGTCTATTCGTCTTCGTTCTGGATCATCTTAAATCACCTCAATCGGAGTTCTTATGAAAAAGTTATGTCCAATATACTAAAGGACGTCCAAACAGATTTTGGCTTAAATACTAGACCAGCATCTAGGCGCCCAAAATTGGCCTTGGGCAAGCACCTAGGCGCCCAAGAACAGATTCCAAGTGCCGAGTCTAGTGCCTAGGCGCTCGACCTTTGGCACTTAACTCCAATTTTTCAGATTTTGCAACTTTTGACACATATACTTCAAATCTTCATAACTTCTTCATCCGTTATCGAAATTAGTTCGTTTTTGAGGCTATGGAAAGCTTGTAACATGCTCTACAAAACCCCCATAATTTCATAATTTTTTAGATTCATTAATTATTCTAAAATTTGGCTCCAAAGTCCCCCAAGACTAAGTTTTTACTATCAACGATACGTGAAAAACGTTATGAACACGAGACATACTTGGCGGTAAAATGAGTCTATAAGCCACAGTTACTACTCGATCGAGGATTTCAAATGGGTCAATTAAATTGAAGGTTGAGATAACGCCTTCTGGAACCTTCTTCTTCACATTCATCAGCTCTGAGTATGTAGCTTGAGCGGCTTTAACTTTATCGATTAAAGTCGATTCTAATCGTATATTCGTTATCTTCACGTGGGTCCCTAGAGTCTTTCACTCTATCTTCATTATTTGTAAGTTATACGAAATGAGTCTTTGTGTTAGCAATATCTCACTCGCATACGATCTTCTACTCAACTTGTCAGCTACCACTTTCGTTCTTCCACAACGATATTGAATGGTATGGTCACAATCTTCAACAGCTCGAGCCAACGTCTTTGGCGCATGATACGTTTGTAAGACCCCGAATTTTATAAAATAAAAGTATTCAATTTTTCTTATAATTACAATTCAGTAAATGGTTAAATTGATAAAAAGTTAAAGTTATGGGTAAAATGTGAAAATTTTTCAAAATAAACAAGTGGTTATAAAATATTCATTGTTGTCGGGAAATATTCGTTTGGTCGTTGAATATTTGTTCTGTCGAGGAATATTCGTACGACGGCGCAGCTATTTGTGGGCCCCATAACGGAAAACGGTCGGATGAAGATAACGACAAAAATTGAGTTTTTATAATTAACGGCGTAGTTGTTACCGTTAACACTGTTGGAATACCCGGTGGTTAAAATACAGTAATACGCGTTGTTGCACAGTAGCACACGGTATTGCACCAATTATTGATTTTTACGTAAGAAGGCATTACTCAATAATTATTATAGTAATTACTGTTCAGTATTCTATTTTATTGATTCAATAATTGCTGCGTTGATATTTTATATTACTGTTGTTTTAATAATTGTCACTACACAGTATTTTCTATTATCGGAGCAATAATTCATATTATCTGAATAATATTATTAGATAACATTATTGACAATGTCTAAAAAGTTCTGTCTAAGGAGAGGTTTGGTCATCTAATTGCGCGCCAGTAAGGAAGAGATCCTTATTGGAAAGCCCCCTCTTTTCTGGGAACTGCCTGTTTGTCAGTACTGTGATTCTGTAATATTATTTGTGAATAATTAATTATTAATTTATATGATGAGGAAAATATTGATTTTATGTAGATATAGATGGAGAAAATTTTTAAATGTGACAATTGTTGAAAATTAATATTTTATTTTTTTCTGATAAAATAATTCATTTAAATATATTATTTTAATAATATATTAACGGTGATATTTTTACAATGAACGTGGGATATATGAGTATATGAGGAGGAAGAGTATTTTTGTTGGATTAAATGTTTAACACATGTTTTGTGTGTTGGTGGACACAATTCTTGACCGAAAATTTATTATAGACTATAAAATTATCCGTTTATGGATTTTGGTCAATTTCTGTTTGAAATTTAGAAAAACTTTCTTCTGCAAAGTTGTAAAGAATTGAATTTCCTATAAAAACTCGCAAGATTCGAATTTTCTGATGAAAGGACTATTTATTATGAATTATTAAAGTTCCGAAATTCCGAAATAATTGATTTTTGGAAGTTTTAATTATTTTTGTTTAGAAAAACATTTTTTTGTATTTTGTGGACATCATTAACATGTGTTATGGCTGAATTCAGATGGTCAAGGTGGGCTAAGGAAAATTTGTTAAATATATTATTATTATATTCAATTTTCTACTTTGGTGTTCTAAGCATTTTCCTATAAATAGGGTGCTTAGGTTAGAATTGAAAATCACACTAGAAACTGAAGTTTTCTCTCTATTTCTCTCTCGATATATTGAGCGTATTCTTGTGAGTATTTTGATACTTTGAGTGTTGCTATACGGTGCAAGTTCGTTCAGCGTTATTCCAGTCAGAAGTACTGCTCTTTTGAGGTAAGGGATAGTAAGGGATATTATCGTAAACGATGTTATTTTTTCAATGATATTATTTCTTTCAATATCATTATACCGAAATATTGGTAAGATTTTTCTTGTAAAATTCTTATCTTTTCATGTCGGGGTTACTATTCATGAGTTACTATTCACGAGTTACTATTCACGAGCTACTATTCATGAGTTATTATTCATGAATTAGTATTCACGAGTTACTATTCACGAGTTACTATTCACGAGTTACTATTCACGGGTTACTATTCACGAGTTACTATTCATGACAAAATTGGTTTCTTTTTCTAACCAAATTATAGTTGATTTATGAATATTACTCTTGAGATTAAAGCTATGTGTTGATCATATTATTTTTTTATCATATATAACATTTTTATAACCCTAATGATGATATTTCTCTTTGACTTGAGTGTAAAGATGGGTAGATTTTTAGTACGATCATGACTATGGGTTCTCTTTGGCCAGTAGTGAAAAGTTAAATTGTTGACTAGTATGATCATGACCATTGAATTTATAATTGAATATCTTTAGCTTAAGTGTAAAGGTGAAATGATCAACGTGGTTATAATTATTGGTTATATAAATTCTGAAATGATTATATATTTCTTTGAGATAATAATATATTTGGCTTGTAGTGCAAATATGAGTTGTTGAGGAATATCTTTGGCCTGTAGTGCAAAGATGAGTTGTTGATGAATATCTTTGGCCCGTAGTGCAAAGATGAAATTATTAGTATGATTATGAACAGGAACTGTGATTTGGTATAACCATGATCTTTGATGTTTCAGGTAAAGACAAGTGATGAAAATTATCTTGTTCTGGATGAGAAAAGGAATTTAGAACTACAAATATGATTATGAGTTATTCATATAATTGTGGAAAGGAACTGTTGATTAATGTTACAGGGATAAGACATTGTTGGTGGACTTTTAACATGGAGAAGATAATAGACTTTGTAGTCTATTTGACTCTTCTAATGGATTGCTCGTTCCGCTGCAACTATGGTTGAAAAGTTTTATTATCTACCATATGTTCTAAATCTCTGATTTATTACTGATGAAGTCTATTGATAATGTAATTATCTTTAGTCATGATATTCTTTACTGAGCTAGTTGTGCTCACCCTTTTGCTTCACAATTCCTTTCAGGTAATAAAAGTGTAGCTGGGTCAAGCGGGGTAATAACAGGAGAATAGAACGGTGGTCTATAGATGTTGAGGGTGAGGTGAATTTAACTTGGAAGGGTGTCACTATCATACAAGATGTCTAACGACATATAACCTCGTGTCATCATAAGACATAGTTGTGCACATCCACTTACCGAGTATATCTACGAGTACTACCTATATAATCTTGGTGTTTGTTTGAAGTATAATTCTCAGTTAGAGACAGTGGAGATAACGATATGTCAAGAGAAGACTCACCATTGGGAAGAAACCTATAGTAATCTTCTCATTTTTCTTTGGGGTCTATTGGGTCAACCAAGGATAATTCTTGTGGCCATATGATATCTATCATAACCTAGAAGCATGGCCTCCCATGTACGAGGGTTTTCTTGAGCACTTCCCAAAGATTCTAATTTCTAAAACAGTTTTTGACTATACCTTCATGTAAGGTGTCATTATGACGTGCTATCCAAGGTTGGGACATGAGTCACAGTTGGTATATATTTATATCCAAACTCACAGCATATGTGTTGTTGTATTTTGCACGACAATTGTTGTAATAAAGTTGTAGATATTTTCTGTACCATGTATTTGGCGACTCAGAATGGGTTGGATGGATTGGACCTGTTTTGGGGGCGTTACAGTTGGTATCAGAGCTTAGGGATATGGTCGCTGGCGGAGATAAGAGTCTAGAACTAGGAGGGGAGAGATGAGTTATATACTTCGCTAGTGTGTGGCTTACCTAAGCTAAAATTGTTTACTTGGTAAGTTGACAAATTATGATATGTCAATTAACCTTTGTTTTGAAGCTATATTCTAGAATGATATCTGGAATACAGGAGATGAGAAATGAGAAAATTATGATAGCGAAGAAATTACCGGGAAGGTACAATCTGAAAAGAAAGTAAGGTATTCTCAACTCTTTGAAATACCAGGTACGTAAATTTCGGGGACGAAATTTCATAAGGAGGGGAGATTGTAAGACCCCGAATTTTATGAAATAAAAGTATTCAATTTTTCTTATAATTACTGTAAGACCCCGAATTTTATGAAATAAAAGTATTCAATTTTTCTTATAATTACTATTCAGTAAATGGTTAAATTGATAAAAATTTAAAGTTATGAGTGAAATATGATTTTTTTTCAAAATAAGCAAGTGGTTATAAAATAATCATTGTTGTCGGGGAATATTTGTTTGGTCGTGGAATATTCTTTCTGTCGGGGAATATTCGTACAACGGCGCAGCCATTTGTGGGCCCCATAACAGAATAACTGTCGGGTGAAGAAAACGACAAATTTGAGTTTTTACAAATAACGGCGTAGTTGTTACCGTTAACACTGTTGGAATACCCGGTGGTTAAAATACAGTAATACGCGTTATTGCACAGTAGCACACGGTATTGCATAGTATTTTTGAAATTATTGATTCTTACGTAAGAAGGCACTACTCAATAATTGTTACAGTAATTACTGTTCAATATTTTATTTTATTGATTCAATAATTGCTACGTTGAAATTTTGTATTATTGTTGTTCAATAATTGTTGCTGCACAATATTTTCCATTATCAGATCAATAATTCATATTATTTGAATAGTATTATTAGATAGCATTATTGGCAATGTCTAGAAAGTTCTGTCTAAGGAGAGGTTTGGTCATCTAATTGCGCGCCAGTAAGGAGAAATCTTTATTGGAAAGCCCCCTCTTTCCTGGGAACGGCCTGGTTGTCATAAATGTGATTCTGTAATATTATTTGTGAATAATTAATTATTGATTCATATGATAAGAAAATATTTATTTTATGTGGATATAAATGAGGGATATATTTTTGTGGTTAAAAAATGAAGGAGTTAATGTTGAGATTTTTATCCGTATTTTTGTCGGAATGGAGGTATTAAAAATCAGGGTTTTTGAGATATTTTGTGGGGGTTATAATTTTTAATCCGACCGTTGGATCGTGGTAATTTTTGGATATGTTATACATATATAAGTTGAGTATATGCCCACAAATTTTGAACCGTTAAAAATGAACGTATGATTTATTATGAATTTTACGAGATGACTGGTTCAGAAATTGTTAAATTTTCGGAGTTTATCATTTTGGTAGAAAATTCTAGAATTGGTGGGCCCCACTTGTGGTTGGTGAAGAAATGTGCTGAATTATATTTCAAATGTGGTGGGTGGGAATAGTAGCAGGTAAAGCCATCAGGTTGCAGGTAAAACCTACCAAAATTTTTCTATAAATAGAGGGCTAAGTTAGAATTGAAAATCACACCAGAAACATAAGCTTTCTCTCTTTCTCTCTCTATATTATGAAGTATATTTTGTGAGTTTTTAGATACTTGGTGAGTTGCTATTCATTAGTGCAAGTTTTCTTCAGCATCATATCCGATATCCAGTCAGAAGTACTGCTCTTTTGAGGTAAGGGATAGTAATGGATTTTAAGGGTTGTTATGATTTTCAGTTTCGTAATTTTTCTGATCTTCAAAAATTCTGGAAAAATTCAAAATGATATTTTGATGAGTTTTCTTGATTGTGTCCAAAAATGGTGATTTTTGGATGTATAGATTGGGAGTTATGAATTTTATGAGAAAAGACTATTTTAAAAGTAACCGCTTATAATTCCTTGTGGTTAACTCCAAAATTGATGAAATTTTTATTGGGAGTACATGTGTATGATAGAAGTGTACTCTGTAAATTTCAGAATTTTTGGACAAAAGTATAATTTTTGATAAATGTCTAAATATTCGGCTGGTTTTGGCCATATGAAAAATAGTAAATGAGTTTTAAAAATTCTGAGAAAAATATATGTTCAATATTGGACTATATTATGCTAAATCCCAGAAAAGAAATATTTTTGGAACTGATTTGATATTTTTCATGAAAATAGACTAGTTATGAGTAAATGAATTAAATATGTTATGTGAAGTAAGAAAATTGGAAAATAGGATTTTATGGCTTGAGAATCCTATATGAGGTATATGCAGATTTTTGATGAGGGTTTTGATTATTGGTGATAAAATCTTATGAGTTTGGTATTTTAGAATGATTAAATGCATTATTTAGTAAAGTGTAAACAATTTAAATAAATTGTTTATAAGCTTAAGAAATATTATTCTTTCAATATCATTATACCGAAATACTGGTATGGATTTTATTGTGGAATTTTTACCTTTTTGTGTCGAGTTTACTATTTATGAGTTACTATTCACGAGTTACTATTCATGAGTTACTATTCACGAGTTACTATTCACGATAAAAATTGGTTTCTTTTTCTAACCAAATTATAGTTGAGTTATGAATATTACTCTTGAGATTAAATCTATATGTTGATTATATTGATTTTATTATCATATATAACATTTTTATAACCCTGATGTTGAAATTCTCTTTCTCTAGAGTGTAAAGATGGGTAGATTATTGGTATGATCATGACTAGGGTTCTCTTTGGCCTGTAGTGCAAAGTTGAATTGTGACTGGTATGATCATGACCATTGAATTTATAAGTGAATATCTTTAGCTTAAGTGCAAAGGTGAATTGATCAACATGGTTATAATTATTGTTTATATAAATTCTGAAATGATTATATATTTCTTTGAGATATTAATATCTTTGGCCTGTAGTGCAAAGATGAAATATTGATGAATATCTTTGGCCTGTAGTGCAAAGATGAATTGTTGATGAATATCTTTGGCCCGTAGTGCAAAGATGACATGTTGTTGAATATCTTTGGCCAGTAGTGCAAAGATGAACAGATGTTGAGATAAACATGACCAACTGGTGATACAAATGAATATCTTTGGACGTAGTGCAAAGATGAAGTTATTAGTATGATTATGAACAGGAAATGTGATTTGGTGTAACCATGATCTTTGATGTTTCAGGTAAAGATAGGTGATGAAAATTATCTTCGTCCTGGATGAGAAGAGGAATTTAGAACTACAATATGATTATGAGTTATTCATATGATTGTGGACCAGAATTGTTGATTGATGTTACAGGGATAAAACATTGTTGGTGGATTTTTAACATGGAGAAGATAATAGACTTTATAGTCTATTTGACTCTTCTAATGGATTGCTCGTTCCGCTGCAACTATGGTTGAAATTTTTATCATTTACCATATGTTCTAAATCTCTGATTTATTGTTGATGAAGGCTATTGATAATTGAATTATCTTTAGTCATGATATTCTTTACTGAGCTAGTTGTGCTCACCCTTTTGCTTCACAATTCCTTTCAGGTAATAAGAGTGTAGCTGGGTCGAGCGGGGGTAACAAGGGAATAGAACGGTGGTCATCATTTAGTAGTTATATTTGATGAAGAAAATAGGGTGAGGCGAACCCAACGTTGGAAGGGTGTTTTGTCACTATCATACAAGATGTCTAATGACATACAACCTCGTGTCATCATAAGACAGGGTTGTGCTCATCCACTTGCTGAGTATATCTATGGGCACTACCTATATAATCTTGGTGTTTGTTTGAAGTATAATTCTCAATTAGAGACAGTGGAGATAATGATAAGTCAAGAGAAGACTCACCATTGGGAAGAATATGATAGTAATCTTCTCGTTTTTCTTTGGGGTCTATTGGGTCAACCAAGGATAATTCTGTGGCCATATGATATCTATCATAACCTAGATGCGTGGCCTCCCATGTACGAAGGTTTCCTTGAGCACTTCCCAAAGATTCTAATTTCTAAAACAGTTTTTGACTATACCTTTATGTAAGGTGTTATTGTGAGGTGATGTCCACGGTTGGAACATGAGTCACATTTGGTATATATTTGTATCCAAACTCACAGCATATGTGTTGTTGTATTTTGCACGACAATTGTTGTAATAAAGTTATAGTTATTTTCTGTACCATGTATTTGACGACTCAGAATGGGTTGGGTGGAATGGACCTATTTTGGGGTCGTTACAGGTGGTATCAGAGCTTAGGGATATGATCTCTGGCGGAGATCGGGGAATACAACTAGGAGGGGAGAGATGAGTAAATCCTTCGCTAGTGTGTCCTACCTAAGCTTATTTGTTGGTCAGTCATAATATTGGGATATTATGTGATATGTTAATTTGTTTAATTAACCCTTGTTTTATGGCAGTATTTGAGAATGGTAGCTGAGAATGCTAAAAATGGAGTGAATGAGACTGTGGGGATACCTCTAATCACTAACCGTGATAATGTGATGTCAGACGAAGAAGAAATTAGAGATATCCATGTGGTGAGTGAAGAATTGATAGTTACACCCGAGATAGTCGCAGAGGTAACAGCTGAGACTGAGGAAGAAGAGGAAGAAGAAGTACCAGAGGAGAGTTTATTAGAGGTATTATATGATCAAAATGTAGAATTTTAAAATCGTATTCATGAGTTAGAAGAGCAGGCAGAAGAACGACAGGCGGTCGTGGAACAAAAGGATGCAATAATTCAAGCTTGTGTTACCCGATATGTGATGCTTGAACAGAAGCATTCTTTGGCAGAGTATAAGATGATAAAAATAGAATCTGAGCTGAGAGAAGAAAAAACTGAACGAGTGAGAATAAGTGATGCATGGGCAAAAGCCGCACGACACGTGGATATTGTGGAAAGAGATGTTCGATCTAAGAAGGCTAAAATAGATGATATGAATTTCTCTTTTTGGAAAGCAATTGGGAGAACCCAACATCGAGTTTTGAATTACCCTGTACATAGCGGTCAACCTGAATCCGATATGGATCGAAGATTGATGATTCAGATCATGAATGAGGAGTACGAAGAGGCAGTTGAGGGAGGAATATGTCCTATAGAAAGGTATATTCCAACGGTAATGATGACGCCAAATGCTACTCCAGACAAGTCAAAGCCGAGTAGTTCGAGGGATGGCAGTTGTCATGACTTCCCAACAAATGAGGAACCCAAATGAAGTTATCATGGGAGATGAGCAATGGAGAAATCATGATGATCTGAGAGATAGAATCTGAAATAGAAGCAAGGTATTTTCAACTCTTCGAAATACCAGGTACGTAAATTTCGGGGACGAAATTTCATAAGGAGGGGAGATTGTAAGACCCCGAATTTTATGAAATAAAAGTATTCAATTTTTCTTATAATTACTATTCAGTAAATGGTTAAATTGATAAAAGTTTAAAGTTATGAGTGAAATATGATTTTTTTTCAAAATAAGCAAGTGGTTATAAAATAATCATTGTTGTCGGGGAATATTCGTTTGGTCGTGGAATATTCTTTCTGTCGGGGAATATTCGTACGACGGCGCAGCCATTTGTGGGCCCCATAACAGAATAACTGTCGGGTGAAGAAAACGACAAATTTGAGTTTTTACAAATAACGGCGTAGTTGTTACCGTTAACACTGTTGGAATACCCGGTGGTTAAAATACAGTAATACGCGTTATTGCACAGTAGCACACGGTATTGCATAGTATTTTTGAAATTATTGATTCTTACGTAAGAAGGCACTACTCAATAATTGTTACAGTAATTACTGTTCAATATTTTATTTTATTGATTCAATAATTGCTACGTTGAAATTTTATATTATTGTTGTTCAATAATTGTTGCTGCACAGTATTTTCCATTATCAGATCAATAATTCATATTATTTGAATAGTATTATTAGATAGCATTATTGGCAATGTCTAGAAAGTTCTGTCTAAGGAGAGGTTTGGTCATCTAATTGCGCGCCAGTAAGGAGAAATCTTTATTGGAAAGCCCCCTCTTTCCTGGGAACGGCCTGGTTGTCATAAATGTGATTCTGTAATATTATTTGTGAATAATTAATTATTGATTCATATGATAAGAAAATATTTATTTTATGTGGATATAAATGAGGGATATATTTTTGTGGTTAAAAATGAAGGAGTTAATGTTGAGATTTTTATCCGTATTTTTGTCGGAATGGAGGTATTAAAAATCAGGGTTTTGAGATATTTTGCGGGGGTTATAATTTTTAATCCGACCGTTGGATCGTGGTAATTTTTGGATATGTTATACATATATAAGTTGAGTATATGCCCACAAATTTTGAACCGTTAAAAATGAACGTATGATTTATTATGAATTTTACGAGATGACTGGTTCAGAAATTGTTGAATTTTTGGAGTTTATCATTTTGGTGGAAAATTCTAGAATTGGTGGGCCCCACTTGTGGTTGGTGAAGAAATGTGCTGAATTATATTTCAAATGTGGTGGGTGGGAATAGTAGCAGGTAAAGCCATCAGGTTGCAGGTCAAACCTACCAAAATTTTCCTATAAATAGAGGGCTAAGTTAGAATTGAAAATCACACCAGAAACATAAGCTTTCTCTCTTTCTCTCTCTATATTATGAAGCATATTTTGTGAGTTTTTAGATACTTGGTGAGTTGCTATTCATCAGTGCAAGTTTTCTTCAGCATCATATCCGATATCCAGTCAGAAGTACTGCTCTTTTGAGGTAAGGGATAGTAAGGGATTTTAAGGGTTGTTATGATTTTCAGTTTCGTAATTTTTCTGATCTTCAAAAATTCTGGAAAAATTTGAAATGATATTTTGATGAGTTTTCTTGATTGTGTCCAAAAATGGTGATTTTTGGATGTATAGATTGAGAGTTATGAATTTTATGAGAAAAGACTATTTTAAAAGTAACCGCTTATAATTCCTTGTGGTTAACTCCAAAATTGATGAAATTTTTATTGGGAGTACATGTATATGATAGAAGTATACTCTGTAAATTTCAGAATTTTTGGACAAAAGTATAATTTTTGATAAATGTCTAAATATTCGGTGGTTTTGGCCATATGAAAAATAGTAAATGACTTTTAAAAATTCTGAGAAAAATATATGTTCAATATGGGACTATATTATGCTAAATTCCAGAAAAGAAATATTTTTGGAACTGATTTGGTATTTTTCATGAAAATAGTCTAGTTATGAGTAAATGAATTAAATATGTTATGTGAAGTAAGAAAATTGGAAAATAGGATTTTATGGCTTGAGAATCCTATATGAGGTATATGCAGATTTTTGATGAGGGTTTTGATTATTGGTGATAAAATCTTATGAGTTTGGTATTTTAGAATGATTAAATGCATTATTTAGTAAAGTGTAAACAATTTAAATAAATTGTTTATAAGCTTAAGAAATATTATTCTTTCAATATCATTATACCGAAATACTGGTATGGATTTTATTGTGGAATTTTTACCTTTTTGTGTCGAGTTTACTATTTATGAGTTACTATTCACGAGTTACTATTCATGAGTTACTATTCACGAGTTACTATTCACGATAAAAATTGGTTTCTTTTTCTAACCAAATTATAGTTGAGTTATGAATATTACTCTTGAGATTAAATCTATATGTTGATTATATTGATTTTATTATCATATATAACATTTTTATAACCCTGATGTTGAAATTCTCTTTCTCTAGAGTGTAAAGATGGGTAGATTATTGGTATGATCATGACTAGGGTTCTCTTTGGCCTGTAGTGCAAAGTTGAATTGTGACTGGTATGATCATGACCATTGAATTTATAAGTGAATATCTTTAGCTTAAGTGCAAAGGTGAATTGATCAACATGGTTATAATTATTGTTTATATAAATTCTGAAATGATTATATATTTCTTTGAGATATTAATATCTTTGGCCTGTAGTGCAAAGATGAAATATTGATGAATATCTTTGGCCTGTAGTGCAAAGATGAATTGTTGATGAATATCTTTGGCCCGTAGTGCAAAGATGACATGTTGTTGAATATCTTTGGCCAGTAGTGCAAAGATGAACAGATGTTGAGATAAACATGACCAACTGGTGATACAAATGAATATCTTTGGCCGTAGTGCAAAGATGAAGTTATTAGTATGATTATGAACAGGAAATGTGATTTGGTGTAACCATGATCTTTGATGTTTCAGGTAAAGATAGGTGATGAAAATTATCTTCGTCCTGGATGAGAAGAGGAATTTAGAACTACAGATATGATTATGAGTTATTCATATGATTGTGGACCAGAATTGTTGATTGATGTTACAGGGATAAAACATTGTTGGTGGATTTTTAACATGGAGAAGATAATAGACTTTATAGTCTATTTGACTCTTCTAATGGATTGCTCGTTCCGCTGCAACTATGGTTGAAATTTTTATCATTTACCATATGTTCTAAATCTCTGATTTATTGTTGATGAAGGCTATTGATAATTTAATTATCTTTAGTCATGATATTCTTTACTGAGCTAGTTGTGCTCACCCTTTTGCTTCACAATTCCTTTCAGGTAATAAGAGTGTAGCTGGGTCGAGCGGGGGTAACAAGGGAATAGAACGGTGGTCATCATTTAGTAGTTATATTTGGTGAAGAAAATAGGGTGAGGCGAACCCAACGTTGGAAGGGTGTTTTGTCACTATCATACAAGATGTCTAATGACATACAACCTCGTGTCATCATAAGACAGGGTTGTGCTCATCCACTTGCTGAGTATATCTATGGGCACTACCTATATAATCTTGGTGTTTGTTTGAAGTATAATTCTCAATTAGAGACAGTGGAGATAATGATAAGTCAAGAGAAGACTCACCATTGGGAAGAATATGATAGTAATCTTCTCGTTTTTCTTTGGGGTCTATTGGGTCAACCAAGGATAATTCTGTGGCCATATGATATCTATCATAACCTAGACGCGTGGCCTCCCATGTACGAAGGTTTCCTTGAGCACTTCCCAAAGATTCTAATTTCTAAAACAGTTTTTGACTATACCTTTATGTAAGGTGTTATTGTGAGGTGATGTCCACGGTTGGAACATGAGTCACATTTGGTATATATTTGTATCCAAACTCACAGCATATGTGTTGTTGTATTTTGCACGACAATTGTTGTAATAAAGTTGTAGTTATTTTCTGTACCATGTATTTGACGACTCAGAATGGGTTGGGTGGAATGGACCTATTTTGGGGTCGTTACAGGTGGTATCAGAGCTTAGGGATATGATCTCTGGCGGAGATCGGGGAATACAACTAGGAGGGGAGAGATGAGTAAATCCTTCGCTAGTGTGTCCTACCTAAGCTTATTTGTTGGTCAGTCATAATATTGGGATATTATGTGATATGTTAATTTGTTTAATTAACCCTTGTTTTATGGCAGTATTTGAGAATGGCAGCTGAGAATGCTAAAAATGGAGTGAATGAGACTGTGGGGATACCTCTAATCACTAACCGTGATAATGTGATGTCAGACGAAGAAGAAATTAGAGATATCCATGTGGTGAGTGAAGAATTGATAGTTACACCCGAGATAGTCGCAGAGGTAACAGCTGAGACTGAGGAAGAAGAGGAAGAAGAAGTACCAGAGGAGAGTTTATTAGAGGTATTATATGATCAAAATGTAGAATTTTAAAATCGTATTCATGAGTTAGAAGAGCAGGCAGAAGAACGACAGGCGGTCGTGGAACAAAAGGATGCAATAATTCAAGCTTGTGTTACCCGATATGTGATGCTTGAACAGAAGCATTCTTTGGCAGAGTATAAGATGATAAAAATAGAATCTGAGCTGAGAGAAGAAAAAACTGAACGAGTGAGAATAAGTGATGCATGGGCAAAAACCGCACGACACGTGGATATTGTGGAAAGAGATGTTCGATCTAAGAAGGCTAAAATAGATGATATGAATTTCTCTTTTTGGAAAGCAATTGGGAGAACCCAACATCGAGTTTTGAATTACCCTGTACATAGCGGTCAACCTGAATCCGATATGGATCGAAGATTGATGATTCAGATCATGAATGAGGAGTACGAAGAGGCAGTTGAGGGAGGAATATGTCCTATAGAAAGGTATATTCCAACGGTAATGATGACGCCAAATGCTACTCCAGACAAGTCAAAGCCGAGTAGTTCGAGGGATGGCGGTTGTCATGACTTCCCAACAAATGAGGAACCCAAATGAAGTTATCATGGGAGATGAGCAATGGAGAAATCATGATGATCTGAGAGATAGAATCTGAAATAGAAGCAAGGTATTCTCAACTCTTCGAAATACCAGGTACGTAAATTTCGGGGACGAAATTTCATAAGGAGGGGAGATTGTAAGACCCCGAATTTTATGAAATAAAAGTATTCAATTTTTCTTATAATTACTATTCAGTAAATGGTTAAATTGATAAAAATTTAAAGTTATGAGTGAAATATGATTTTTTTTCAAAATAAGCAAGTGGTTATAAAATAATCATTGTTGTCGGGGAATATTCGTTTGGTCGTGGAATATTCTTTCTGTCGGGGAATATTCGTACGACGGCGCAGCCATTTGTGGGCCCCATAACAGAATAACTGTCGGGTGAAGAAAACGACAAATTTGAGTTTTTACAAATAACGGCGTAGTTGTTACCGTTAACACTGTTGGAATACCCGGTGGTTAAAATACAGTAATACGCGTTATTGCACAGTAGCACACGGTATTGCATAGTATTTTTGAAATTATTGATTCTTACGTAAGAAGGCACTACTCAATAATTGTTACAGTAATTACTGTTCAATATTTTATTTTATTGATTCAATAATTGCTACGTTGAAATTTTGTATTATTGTTGTTCAATAATTGTTGCTGCACAGTATTTTCCATTATCAGATCAATAATTCATATTATTTGAATAGTATTATTAGATAGCATTATTGACAATGTCTAGAAAGTTCTGTCTAAGGAGAGGTTTGGTCATCTAATTACGCGCCAGTAAGGAGAAATCTTTATTGGAAAGCCCCCTCTTTCCTGGGAACGGCCTGGTTGTCATAAATGTGATTCTGTAATATTATTTGTGAATAATTAATTATTGATTCATATGATAAGAAAATATTTATTTTATGTGGATATAAATGAGGGATATATTTTTGTGGTTAAAAAATGAAGGAGTTAATGTTGAGATTTTTATCCGTATTTTTGTCGGAATGGAGGTATTAAAAATCAGGATTTTGAGATATTTTGTGGGGGTTATAATTTTTAATCCGACCGTTGGATCGTGGTAATTTTTGGATATGTTATACATATATAAGTTGAGTATATGCCCACAAATTTTGAACCGTTAAAAATGAACGTATGATTTATTATGAATTTTACGAGATGACTGGTTCAGAAATTGTTGAATTTTTGGAGTTTATCATTTTGGTGGAAAATTCTAGAATTGGTGGGCCCCACTTGTGGTTGGTGAAGAAATGTGCTGAATTATATTTCAAATGTGGTGGGTGGGAATAGTAGCAGGTAAAGCCATCAGGTTGCAGGTCAAACCTACCAAAATTTTCCTATAAATAGAGGGCTAAGTTAGAATTGAAAATCACACCAGAAACATAAGCTTTCTCTCTTTCTCTCTCTATATTATGAAGTATATTTTGTGAGTTTTTAGATACTTGGTGAGTTGCTATTCATTAGTGCAAGTTTTCTTCAGCATCATATCCGATATCCAGTCAGAAGTACTGCTCTTTTGAGGTAAGGGATAGTAATGGATTTTAAGGGTTGTTATGATTTTCAGTTTCGTAATTTTTCTGATCTTCAAAAATTCTGGAAAAATTTGAAATGATATTTTGATGAGTTTTCTTGATTGTGTCCAAAAATGGTGATTTTTGGATGTATAGATTGAGAGTTATGAATTTTATGAGAAAAGACTATTTTAAAAGTAACCGCTTATAATTCCTTGTGGTTAACTCCAAAATTGATGAAATTTTTATTGGGAGTACATGTATATGATAGAAGTATACTCTGTAAATTTCAGAATTTTTGGACAAAAGTATAATTTTTGATAAATGTCTAAATATTCGGTGGTTTTGGCCATATGAAAAATAGTAAATGAGTTTTAAAAATTCTGAGAAAAATATATGTTCAATATGGGACTATATTATGCTAAATCCCAGAAAAGAAATATTTTTGGAACTGATTTGATATTTTTCATGAAAATAGACTAGTTATGAGTAAATGAATTAAATATGTTATGTGAAGTAAGAAAATTGGAAAATAGGATTTTATGGCTTGAGAATCCTATATGAGGTATATGCAGATTTTTGATGAGGGTTTTGATTATTGGTGATAAAATCTTATGAGTTTGGTATTTTAGAATGATTAAATGCATTATTTAGTAAAGTGTAAACAATTTAAATAAATTGTTTATAAGCTTAAGAAATATTATTCTTTCAATATCATTATACCGAAATACTGGTATGGATTTTATTGTGGAATTTTTACCTTTTTGTGTCGAGTTTACTATTTATGAGTTACTATTCACGAGTTACTATTCATGAGTTACTATTCACGAGTTACTATTCACGATAAAAATTGGTTTCTTTTTCTAACCAAATTATAGTTGAGTTATGAATATTACTCTTAAGATTAAATCTATATGTTGATTATATTGATTTTATTATCATATATAACATTTTTATAACCCTGATGTTGAAATTCTCTTTCACTAGAGTGTAAAGATGGGTAGATTATTGGTATGATCATGACTAGGGTTCTCTTTGGCCTGTAGTGCAAAGTTGAATTGTGACTGGTATGATCATGACCATTGAATTTATAAGTGAATATCTTTAGCTTAAGTGCAAAGGTGAATTGATCAACATGGTTATAATTATTGTTTATATAAATTCTGAAATGATTATATATTTCTTTGAGATATTAATATCTTTGGCCTGTAGTGCAAAGATGAAATATTGATGAATATCTTTGGCCTGTAGTGCAAAGATGAATTGTTGATGAATATCTTTGGCCCGTAGTGCAAAGATGACATGTTGTTAAATATCTTTGGCCAGTAGTGCAAAGATGAACAGATGTTGAGATAAACATGACCAACTGGTGATACAAATGAATATCTTTGGACGTAGTGCAAAGATGAAGTTATTAGTATGATTATGAACAGGAAATGTGATTTGGTGTAACCATGATCTTTGATGTTTCAGGTAAAGATAGGTGATGAAAATTATCATCGTCCTGGATGAGAAGAGGAATTTAGAACTACAATATGATTATGAGTTATTCATATGATTGTGGACCAGAATTGTTGATTGATGTTACAGGGATAAAACATTGTTGGTGGATTTTTAACATGGAGAAGATAATAGACTTTATAGTCTATTTGACTCTTCTAATGGATTGCTCGTTCCGCTGCAACTATGGTTGAAATTTTTATCATTTACCATATGTTCTAAATCTCTGATTTATTGTTGATGAAGGCTATTGATAATTAAATTATCTTTAGTCATGATATTCTTTACTGAGCTAGTTGTGCTCACCCTTTTGCTTCACAATTCCTTTCAGGTAATAAGAGTGTAGCTGGGTCGAGCGGGGGTAACAAGGGAATAGAACGGTGGTCATCATTTAGTAGTTATATTTGGTGAAGAAAATAGGGTGAGGCGAACCCAACGTTGGAAGGGTGTTTTGTCACTATCATACAAGATGTCTAATGACATACAACCTCGTGTCATCATAAGACAGGGTTGTGCTCATCCACTTGCTGAGTATATCTATGGGCACTACCTATATAATCTTGGTGTTTGTTTGAAGTATAATTCTCAATTAGAGACAGTGGAGATAATGATAAGTCAAGAGAAGACTCACCATTGGGAAGAATATGATAGTAATCTTCTCGTTTTTCTTTGGGGTCTATTGGGTCAACCAAGGATAATTCTGTGGCCATATGATATCTATCATAACCTAGATGCGTGGCCTCCCATGTACGAAGGTTTCCTTGAGCACTTCCCAAAGATTCTAATTTCTAAAACAGTTTTTGACTATACCTTTATGTAAGGTGTTATTGTGAGGTGATGTCCACGGTTGGAACATGAGTCACATTTGGTATATATTTGTATCCAAACTCACAGCATATGTGTTGTTGTATTTTGCACGACAATTGTTGTAATAAAGTTGTAGTTATTTTCTGTACCATGTATTTGACGACTCAGAATGGGTTGGGTGGAATGGACCTATTTTGGGGTCGTTACAGGTGGTATCAGAGCTTAGGGATATGATCTCTGGCGGAGATCGGGGAATACAACTAGGAGGGGAGAGATGAGTAAATCCTTCGCTAGTGTGTCCTACCTAAGCTTATTTGTTGGTCAGTCATAATATTGGGATATTATGTGATATGTTAATTTGTTTAATTAACCCTTGTTTTATGGCAGTATTTGAGAATGGTAGCTGAGAATGCTAAAAATGGAGTGAATGAGACTGTGGGGATACCTCTAATCACTAACCGTGATAATGTGATGTCAGACGAAGAAGAAATTAGAGATATCCATGTGGTGAGTGAAGAATTGATAGTTACACCCGAGATAGTCGCAGAGGTAACAGCTGAGACTGAGGAAGAAGAGGAAGAAGAAGTACCAGAGGAGAGTTTATTAGAGGTATTATATGATCAAAATGTAGAATTTCAAAATCGTATTCATGAGTTAGAAGAGCAGGCAGAAGAACGACAGGCGGTCGTGGAACAAAAGGATGCAATAATTCAAGCTTATGTTACCCGATATGTGATGCTTGAACAGAAGCATTCTTTGGCAGAGTATAAGATGATAAAAATAGAATCTGAGCTGAGAGAAGAAAAAACTGAACAAGTGAGAATAAGTGATGCATGGGCAAAAACCGCACGACACGTGGATATTGTGGAAAGAGATGTTCGATCTAAGAAGGCTAAAATAGATGATATGAATTTCTCTTTTTGGAAAGCAATTGGGAGAACCCAACATCGAGTTTTGAATTACCCTGTACATAGCGGTCAACCTGAATCCGATATGGATCGAAGATTGATGATTCAGATCATGAATGAGGAGTACGAAGAGGCAGTTGAGGGAGGAATATGTCCTATAGAAAGGTATATTCCAACGGTAATGATGATGCCAAATGCTACTCCAGACAAGTCAAAGCCGAGTAGTTCGAGGGATGGCAGTTGTCATGACTTCCCAACAAATGAGGAACCCAAATGAAGTTATCATGGGAGATGAGCAATGGAGAAATCATGATGATCTGAGAGATAGAATCTGAAATAGAAGCAAGGTATTTTCAACTCTTCGAAATACCAGGTACGTAAATTTCGGGGACGAAATTTCATAAGGAGGGGAGATTGTAAGACCCCGAATTTTATGAAATAAAAGTATTCAATTTTTCTTATAATTACTATTCAGTAAATGGTTAAATTGATAAAAATTTAAAGTTATGAGTGAAATATGATTTTTTTTTCAAAATAAGCAAGTGGTTATAAAATAATAATTGTTGTCGGGGAATATTCGTTTGGTCGTGGAATATTCTTTCTGTCGGGGAATATTCGTACAACGGCGCAGCCATTTGTGGGCCCCATAACAGAATAACTGTCGGGTGAAGAAAACGACAAATTTGAGTTTTTATAAATAATAGCGTAGTTGTTACCGTTAACACTGTTGGAATACCCGGTGGTTAAAATACAGTAATACGCGTTATTGCACAGTAGCACACGGTATTGCATAGTATTTTTGAAATTATTGATTCTTACATAAGAAGGCACTACTCAATAATTGTTACAGTAATTACTGTTCAATATTTTATTTTATTGATTCAATAATTGCTACGTTGAAATTTTGTATTATTGTTGTTCAATAATTGTTGCTGCACAATATTTTTCATTATCAGATCAATAATTCATATTATTTGAATAGTATTATTAGATAGTATTATTGGCAATGTCTAGAAAGTTCTGTCTAAGGAGAGGTTTGGTCATCTAATTGCGCGCCAGTAAGGAGAAATCCTTATTGGAAAGCCCCCTCTTTCCTGGGAACGGCCTGGTTGTCATAAATGTGATTCTGTAATATTATTTGTGAATAATTAATTATTGATTCATATGATAAGAAAATATTTATTTTATGTGGATATAAATGAGGGATATATTTTTGTGGTTAAAAATGAAGGAGTTAATGTTGAGATTTTTATCCGTATTTTTGTCGGAATGGAGGTATTAAAAATCAGGGTTTTGAGATATTTTGTGGGGGTTATAATTTTTAATCCGACCGTTGGATCGTGGTAATTTTTGGATATGTTATACATATATAAGTTGAGTATATGCCCACAAATTTTGAACCGTTAAAAATGAACGTATGATTTATTATGAATTTTACGAGATGACTGGTTCAGAAATTGTTAAATTTTCGGAGTTTATCATTTTGGTAGAAAATTCTAGAATTGGTGGGCCCCACTTGTGGTTGGTGAAGAAATGTGCTGAATTATATTTCAAATGTGGTGGGTGGGAATAGTAGCAGGTAAAGCCATCAGGTTGCAGGTAAAACCTACCAAAATTTTTCTATAAATAGAGGGCTAAGTTAGAGTTGAAAATCACACCAGAAACATAAGCTTTCTCTCTTTCTCTCTCTATATTATGAAGTATATTTTGTGAGTTTTTAGATACTTGGTGAGTTGCTATTCATTAGTGCAAGTTTTCTTCAGCATCATATCCGATATCCAGTCAGAAGTACTGCTCTTTTGAGGTAAGGGATAGTAATGGATTTTAAGGGTTGTTATGATTTTCAGTTTCGTAATTTTTCTGATCTTCAAAAATTCTGGAAAAATTCAAAATGATATTTTGATGAGTTTTCTTGATTGTGTCCAAAAATGGTGATTTTTGGATGTATAGATTGGGAGTTATGAATTTTATGAGAAAAGACTATTTTAAAAGTAACCGCTTATAATTCCTTGTGGTTAACTCTAAAATTGATGAAATTTTTATTGGGAGTACATGTGTATGATAGAAGTATACTCTGTAAATTTCAGAATTTTTGGACAAAAGTATAATTTTTGATAAATGTCTAAATATTCGGTGGTTTTGGCCATATGAAAAATAGTAAATGAGTTTTAAAAATTCTGAGAAAAATATATGTTCAATATTGGACTATATTATGCTGAATCCCAGAAAAGAAATATTTTTGGAACTGATTTGATATTTTTCATGAAAATAGACTAGTTATGAGTAAATGAATTAAATATGTTATGTGAAGTAAGAAAATTGGAAAATAGGATTTTATGGCTTGAGAATCCTATATGAGGTATATGCAGATTTTTGATGAGGGTTTTGATTATTGGTGATAAAATCTTATGAGTTTGGTATTTTAGAATGATTAAATGCATTATTTAGTAAAGTGTAAACAATTTAAATAAATTGTTTATAAGCTTAAGAAATATTATTCTTTCAATATCATTATACCGAAATACTGGTATGGATTTTATTGTGGAATTTTTACCTTTTTGTGTCGAGTTTACTATTTATGAGTTACTATTCACGAGTTACTATTCATGAGTTACTATTCACGAGTTACTATTCACGATAAAAATTGGTTTCTTTTTCTAACCAAATTATAGTTGAGTTATGAATATTACTCTTAAGATTAAATCTATATGTTGATTATATTGATTTTATTATCATATATAACATTTTTATAACCCTGATGTTGAAATTCTCTTTCTCTAGAGTGTAAAGATGGGTAGATTATTGGTATGATCATGACTAGGGTTCTCTTTGGCCTGTAGTGCAAAGTTGAATTGTGACTGGTATGATCATGACCATTGAATTTATAAGTGAATATCTTTAGCTTAAGTGCAAAGGTGAATTGATCAACATGGTTATAATTATTGTTTATATAAATTCTGAAATGATTATATATTTCTTTGAGATATTAATATCTTTGGCCTGTAGTGCAAAGATGAAATATTGATGAATATCTTTGGCCTGTAGTGCAAAGATGAATTGTTGATGAATATCTTTGGCCCGTAGTGCAAAGATGACATGTTGTTAAATATCTTTGGCCAGTAGTGCAAAGATGAACAGATGTTGAGATAAACATGACCAACTGGTGATACAAATGAATATCTTTGGACGTAGTGCAAAGATGAAGTTATTAGTATGATTATGAACAGGAAATGTGATTTGGTGTAACCATGATCTTTGATGTTTCAGGTAAAGATAGGTGATGAAAATTATCATCGTCCTGGATGAGAAGAGGAATTTAGAACTACGGATATGATTATGAGTTATTCATATGATTGTGGACCAGAATTGTTGATTGATGTTACAGGGATAAAACATTGTTGGTGGATTTTTAACATGGAGAAGATAATAGACTTTATAGTCTATTTGACTCTTCTAATGGATTGCTCGTTCCGCTGCAACTATGGTTGAAATTTTTATCATTTACCATATGTTCTAAATCTCTGATTTATTGTTGATGAAGGCTATTGATAATTGAATTATCTTTAGTCATGATATTCTTTACTGAGCTAGTTGTGCTCACCCTTTTGCTTCACAATTCCTTTCAGGTAATAAGAGTGTAGCTGGGTCGAGCGGGGGTAACAAGGGAATAGAACGGTGGTCATCATTTAGTAGTTATATTTGGTGAAGAAAATAGGGTGAGGCGAACCCAACGTTGGAAGGGTGTTTTGTCACTATCATACAAGATGTCTAATGACATACAACCTCGTGTCATCATAAGACAGGGTTGTGCTCATCCACTTGCTGAGTATATTTATGGGCAATACCTATATAATCTTGGTGTTTGTTTGAAGTATAATTCTCAATTAGAGACAGTGGAGATAATGATAAGTCAAGAGAAGACTCACCATTGGGAAGAATATGATAGTAATCTTCTCGTTTTTCTTTGGGGTCTATTGGGTCAACCAAGGATAATTCTGTGGCCATATGATATCTATCATAACCTAGATGCGTGGTTAAAATACAGTAATACGCGTTGTTGCACAGTAGCACACGGTATTGCACCAATTATTGATTTTTACGTAAGAAGGCATTACTCAATAATTGTTACAGTAATTACTGTTCAGTATTCTATTTTATTGATTCAATAATTGCTGCGTTGATATTTTATATTACTGTTATTTTAATAATTGTCACTACACAGTATTTTCTATTATCGGAGCAATAATTCATATTATCTGAATAATATTATTAGATAACATTATTGGCAATGTCTAGAAAGTTCTGTCTAAGGAGAGGTTTGGTCATCTAATTGCGCGCCAGTAAGGAAGAGATCCTTATTGAAAAGCCCCCTCTTTCCTGGGAACTGCCTGTTTGTCAGTACTGTGATTCTGTAATATTATTTGTGAATAATTAATTATTGATTTATATGATGAGGAAAATATTGATTTTATGTGGATATAGATGGAGAAAATTTTTAAATGTGACAATTGTTGAAAATTGATATTTTATTTTTTTCTGATAAAATAATTCATTTAAATATATTATTTTAATAATATATTAACGGTGATATTTTTACAATGAATGTGGGATATATGAGTATATGAGGAGGAAGAGTATTTTTGTTGAATTAAATGTTTAACACATATTTTGTGTGTTGGTGGGCACAATTCTTGACCGAAAAATTATTATAGACTGTAAAATTATCCGTTTGTGGATTTCGGTCAATTTCTGTTTGAAATTTGGAAAAACTTTCTTCTGTAAAGTTGTAGAGAATTGAATTTCCTATAAAAACTCGCAAGATTCGAATTTTCTGATGAAAGGGCTATTTATTATGAATTATTGAAGTTCCGAAATTCCGAAATAATTGATTTTTGAAAGTTTTAATTATTTTTGTTTAGAAAAACGTTTTTTTGTATTTTGTGGACATCATTAACATGTGTTATGGCTGAATTCAGATGGTCAAGGTGGGCAAAGAAAAATTTGTTAAATATATTATTATTATATTCAATTTTCTGCTTTGGTGTTCTAAGCATTTTCCTATAAATAGGGTGCTTAGGTTAGAATTGAAAATTACACCAGAAACTGAAGTTTTCTCTCTATTTCTCTCTCGATATATTGAGCGTATTCTTGTGAGTATTTTGATACTTTGAGTGTTGCTATACGGTGCAAGTTCGTTCAACGTTATTCCAGTCAGAAGTACTGCTCTTTTGAGGTAAGGGATAGTAAGGGATATTATCGTAAACGATGTTATTTTTTCAATGATATTATTTCTTTCAATATCATTATACCGAAATATTGGTAAGATTTTTCTTGTAAAATTCTTATCTTTTCATGTCGGGGTTACTATTCATGAGTTACTATTCATGAGTTACTATTCATGAGTTACTATTCACGAGTTACTATTCACGAGTTACTATTCATGAACTACTATTCATGAGTTATTATTCATGAATTAGTATTCACGAGTTACTATTTACGGGTTACTATTCACGAGTTACTATTCACGGGTTACTATTCATGACAAAATTGGTTTCTTTTTCTAACCAAATTATAGTTGATTTATGAATATTACTCTTGAGATTAAAACTATGTGTTGATCATATTATTTTTTTATCATATATAACATTTTTATAACCCTAATGATGATATTTCTCTTTGACTTGAGTGTAAAGATGGGTAGATTTTTGGTACGATCATGACTATGAGTTCTCTTTGGCCAGTAGTGTATTCATGACAAAATTGGTTTCTTTTTCTAACCAAATTATAGTTGATTTATGAATATTACTCTTGAGATTAAAACTATGTGTTGATCATATTATTTTTTTATCATATATAACATTTTTATAACCCTAATGATGATATTTCTCTTTGACTTGAGTGTAAAGATGGGTAGATTTTTGGTACGATCATGACTATGGGTTCTCTTTGGCCAGTAGTGCAAAGTTGAATTGTTGACTAGTATGATCATGACCATTGAATTTATAATTGAATATCTTTAGCTTAAGTGCAAAGGTGAAATGATCAACGTGGTTATAATTATTGGTTATATAAATTCTGAAATGATTATATATTTCTTTGAGATAATAATATATTTGGCTTGTAGTGCAAATATGAGTTGTTGAGGAATATCTTTGGCCTGTAGTGCAAAGATGAGTTGTTCATGAATATCTTTGGCCCGTAGTGCAAAGATGAAATTATTAGTATGATTATGAACAGGAACTGTGAATTGGTATAACCATGATCTTTGATGTTTCAGGTAAAGACAAGTGATGAAAATTATCTTGTTCTGGATGAGAAAAGGAATTTAGAACTATAAATATGATTATGAGTTATTCATATAATTGTGGAAAGGAACTGTTGATTAATGTTACAGGGATAAGACATTGTTGGTGGACTTTTAACATGGAGAAGATAATAGACTTTGTAGTCTATTTGACTCTTCTAATGGATTGCTCGTTCCGCTACAACTATGGTTGAAAAGTTTTATTATCTACCATATGTTCTAAATCTCTGATTTATTACTGATGAAGTCTATTGATAATGTAATTATCTTTAGTCATGATATTCTTTACTGAGCTAGTTGTGCTCACCCTTTTGCTTCACAATTCCTTTCAGGTAATAAAAGTGTAGCTGGGTCAAGCGGGGGAATAACAGGGGAATAGAACGGTGGTCTATAGATGTTGAGGGTGAGGTGAATTTAACTTGGAAGGGTGTCACTATCATACAAGATGTCTAACGACATACAACCTCGTGTCATCATAAGACATAGTTGTGCACATCCACTTACCGAGTATATCTACGAGTACTACCTATATAATCTTGGTGTTTGTTTGAAGTATAATTCTCAGTTAGAGATAGTGGAGATAATGATATGTCAAGAGAAGACTCACCATTGGGAAGAAACCTATAGTAATCTTCTCATTTTTCTTTGGGGTCTATTGGGTCAACCAAGGATAATTCTTGTGGCCATATGATATATATCATAACCTAGAAGCATGGCCTCCCATGTACGAGGGTTTTCTTGAGCACTTCCCAAAGATTTTAATTTCTAAAACAGTTTTTGACTATACCTTCATGTAAGGTGTCATTATGACGTGCTATCCAAGGTTGGGACATGAGTCACAGTTGGTATATATTTATATCCAAACTCACAGCATATGTGTTGTTGTATTTTGCACGACAATTGTTGTAATAAAGTTGTAGATATTTTCTGTACCATGTATTTGGCGACTCAGAATGGGTTGGATGGATTGGACCTGTTTTGGGGGCGTCACAACGTTCGCTTTAGTTAAAAAAATATTTAAGGGTTTAAGAAATGGGTTTTGTACTGGGGTCAATATAAAATTCGATTTCACGCTCTGGGTAGGCTAAGAAGTCTTCAAGAATACGTTAGGAACTTTATTAATAATAGAAATATCGTTCAAAACTGTGACCCTCATCCAAATCTTGGATAGCACATCACATTGATACCTATCAACTTGCCATCATCATTCACGACGTCACCTACAGAAAGTCTGGCTTCGGTGCATTCCACACAAGAAAGTCAACAACGAAAGGATAGGGGCTCTTTACTTATGGCTTGATATGACAATGATTGACTTTAGTGGTTTGATTACTTTGAATTTGCATAACAGGTTGGTTAGGAGTATGAAAGCTAACAACCTTACAAAAAGCATGATGAGTAGTTAACCAGTCGATTCCTAAAATCACATCAAAGTCAAGTATTTTCAAAGAGGTAAGATCGACAGGTATCATGAAAGTGTTAATTTGAACAAGATTTATAAATAGTAGAGGTAACGAAGGCTTCTCCCAACTGAGTTTAAACAGATATATCAAAGTCTAACTTCTCCGGAGTTAACTTCAAACATTAATGAACACAACTAGGTGAAATAAAAGAGTGAGTAGAACCGGTATCTAACACGGTATAGACTTCACAAGAGTTTATAACTAACATACCCGTAATAATTTTATTCAGGTTCCTTGTCACGAAAAAAAATGCTCTCTCTTAAACTACCGGCTTTGATTTTTCTGGGACGGCCTTTGGTGCCTCCATCTTAGTTGAACTTGTCTTCGGTGAATGACAAAATCGGGCTAAGTGATCTTCTCTTCCATAATTATTACATGCTTTGGACGGCATCGCGCAGTTTGGACTGATGTGTCCCTCCCCTCCGCATTTGAAGCATATGATAAGTGGTTGTTCTCCTTCCTTAACAACGGGTGCTGGTGCTGATGTCTTTCCATCATTGTTGAATCTTCTCTTCTTGAAATGTCCATTCTTATTATTTTGACCATGATTACCACCGAAGTGGTTACCATTTCTGGCATGTTGATTTCCTCTGTAAGACCCCAACTTATTAATAAATGGAATTAAATTTCCTCTATTTATTATTTTGAAATAGAAAGGGTTGATTTGATTAATGTGGTTAGTTATGGGTAAAATGCGTAAATATTTTAAATAAGCAAGTGGTTATAAAATATTCATTTTTGGTCGGTGAATATTCGTTTGGTCGTGAAATATTCTTGCTGTCGGGGAATATTCGTACGACGGCGCAGCCTTGTGTGGGCCCCATAACGAAAAGCGAATGGATGAAGAAAATGACAAGTATAAGTTGTTTATAAATAACATCGTAGTTGTTACAGTCAATACAGTTGGAATACCTGGTGGTTAAAATACAGTAACACACGGTATTGCACCAATTATTGATTCTTACGTAAGAAGGCACTACTCAATAATTGTTATAGTAGTTACTGTTCAATATTTTATTTTATTGATTCAATAATTGCTGCGTTGATATTTTATATTATTGTTGTTTTAATAATTGTTACTGCACAGTATTTTTCATTATCAGATCAATAATTCATATTATTTGAATAATATTATTAGATAGCGTTATTGGCAATGTCTAGAAAGTTCTGTCTAAGGAGAGGTTTGGTCATCTAATTGCGCGCTAGTAAGGAGAAATCCTTATTGGAAAGCCCCCTCTTTTCTGGGAACGGCCTGGTTGTCATAAATGTGATTCTGTAATATTATTTGTAAATAATTAATTATTGATTCATATGATAAGGAAATATTTATTTTATGTGGATATAAATATTGGATATATTTATTGTGGTTAAAAATGAAGGAGTTAATGTTGAGGTGTTTTATCAGTATTTTTATCGGAATGGAGGTATTAAAAATCAAATCAGAGTTTTTGAGAAATATTACGGGGGTTATAATTTTTAATCCGACCGTTGGATCGTGGTAATTTTTGGATATGTTATTCATATATAAGTTGAGTATATGTCCATAAATTTTGAACCGTTAAAAATAAACGTATGATTTGTTATGAATTTTACGAGACGACTGGTTCAAAAATTGTAGAAGTTGCGGAATTTGTCATTTTGGTGAAAAATTCTAGAATTGGTGGGCCCCACTTTTGGTTGGTGAAAATGTGCTGAGATTTTTATTCAAATGTGGTGGGTGGGAATAGTAGCAGGTAAAGCCATCAGGTTGCAGGTTAAGTCTGCTTCGGCGTGCTAACATTTTTCTATAAATAGAGGGTTAAGTTAGAATTCAAAATCACACCAGAAACAAGTTTTCTATCTTTCTCTGTCTAGATTATTGAGTGTATTTTGGAAGTATTTAGATACTTTGTGAGTTTCTATTCATCAGTGCAAGTTTTCTTCAGCCTTATACCGATATTCCGAACAGAAGTACTGATATTTTGAGGTAAGAGATATTATTTTCTTCTTAAATGATATTATTTTCTTCAATATCATTAAGCTAAAATATTGATATGAGTTTTTTTTATCAAATTTGGAACTTTTTGTGTCGGGATTACTATTCACGTATACGGTACTATTCACGTATACGACACTATTCACGAATACGGCACTATTCACCGAAAAATAAAATTTTCTCTTTTTGTCCAAGATGTCTATTATGGTTACTATCTTTGATTGTATCCATGTTTTGACCTTTATTTTTGAATTCTGCTTCACAATTGATTATTATGAAGTATTATTGATCTTGGATAAACTGTTATACGAATCCCTACTATTTGTCCTTCTGTCTCACTGGATTTGTTTTCTTTAAGATATTTTTCATCATCCTCAGTCCTAAATGATGATATTACTGAATATCTTTGGCCTGTAGTGCAAAGATGTATGATTTCCTGATGAATATCTTTGGCCTGTAGTGCAAAGATGAACATGTGTTGATATGAACATGACTGACTGGTGATACAAATGAATATCTTTGGCCTGTAATGAAAAGATGAATATTGGGTTAAAGATGATTATTAATTGATGTTACAGGGATAAAATATTGATGATGGACTTTTAAATCTTAGAAGATAGTAGAATTCATTCTCTACTTGACTCTTCTAATGGTTTGCTGTTTTCGCTGCAGTTGTTGATCTAAAACTTATTGTCGATTATATTCTATCAGATTTTTCCTTATTGAATACTAATGATAATTTGTTGTATATTATCTTGGTCATAATATTCTTTACTGGGCTAGTTGAGCTCACCCTTTTCCTTTTTGTTCTATTTTTCTTCTCAGGAGGTGAGAACATAGCAAGATCTAGTCGGGGTATGGAGTGATGGTTCTAGAAAGATGATTTAGCAGTCCTCACTATTTCTGTAAAATAGTGTTTGAATAATTGTAATGAGGACTTATTTGAGTGTGAATATTGTCTAGAAGACAATATTTGTATTTAAACTCACAGTATGTGTTGTCGTATTTTGCACGACAATTGTATTATTGAAGTTGTAGTTTACTTTTTGTACCATGTATTTAGCGACTCAGAATGGGTGTTGTATACCTATTTTGGGGGCGTCACATCCTCCATGTTTATTGTCACCGCTTTGATGACTGTTATCACCGGTATTATCATTTTACCGGCTGCTCTCTTTTGGTTGCGTTGACTCGTTATCGCGCTCCACTAACTGAGCCCTATTTACAATATCTGAATACAAACATAGTTTATGAGAAATATGATATTGACGTATCTCCAGCTTCAAACCTCTTAAAAACATCCCCGTCATTCTCTCTTCATTATCAACCAAGTGGGACGCAAATCGGGACAACTCGGCAAACTTGGCTTCGTACTGCGACACGGTCATGTTGTTTTGCTCTAACTTGATAAATTCCACCTCCTTCATGTGACAAATGCTTTCCGAAAAGTACTTGTCATTGAACAGCTCTTGGAACTTCTCCCAAGACATCTTGAGTGCGTCAGGCTGGGTACGTTTTACAGATTTTCACCAGTGATCTGCCTCTTCACGCAACATAAAGGTGGCAAAGGGAACCTTTTGCTCCTCGGAGCATCCCAAGACATCAAATATCTTGGTGATCTATTTTAATCACATCTCCGCCTTAAGTGGTTCTGGCTTTTCCAAAAATTCCAGTGGTCCCAGCTCCTTGAATTGCTTAGCGGTGACCAACCGTGGGTTGCCATTGTTTCCTCCTGCATTATGAACAGGAGCCGCCTTCGCCGATATTGCATGAATTCTAAAAAACTCCTAAACGTACCGTCGTTCGTCAATTGATCAGTGTTATTGTTTACATGAGGATTATTGTCTTCCTGTTGCACATTGTCCTGATTATTGATCTGTGGAGACTCAACGGTCTCCTGTGCTCCATTGCTTATCTCAACATTTTCATATGCCATTTTCAAATACTGCAACAAAACAAGGGTTAATTAACATATCACATATTATTCCTATACTCTGACCGACCAATTAAATACCAAATAAACTTAGGTAGGTCATACTAGCGAAAGAATTCTCCCGTCTCTCCCTTCCTAGTTCTTTCCTCACCTCTCAGCCAGGGATCATATCCCTAAGCTCTGATACCAACTGTGACGCCCCCAAAAATAGGTATACATCACCCATCTTGGCTCGTCAGATACATGGTACAGAATACAAATACAAACTAATTATACAACAGTCGTATAAAATACGACAAAATATATGTTGTGAGTTTTAATATAAATATTGTCATCTAGACAATATCCACACTCAATGGAGTACTCATTACATTTATTGTCACACTATTTAACAGAAGAGTGAGGACTACTAAAACTATCATCTGGTCCATCACTCCGTTCTCCGACTTGTCCCAGCTGTATTCTCATTTCCTGAAGAGAACAGTGAAAGAAAGGATGGGCTCAACAAACCCAGTAAGAAATATTATGACTAAGATAATGCAAAATAAATTATCATTAGTCTTCAACAATGTTAAACTGATAAAATACAACAGACATCAAGTTTAACTGCAGCGGAACCAGCAATCCATTAAAAGAGTCAAGTAGAGAATAAAATCTACTATCTTTTATGATTTAAAAAGTTTTTCATGACTTTTATCGCTGGGACTCAGCTTAATAAATAATCCACATCATCGAATCACCCTGCACTATGGCCAAGGATAGTCTTTAGAATCACGACCACAATTATCCATGTTGTGACGCTGCCAAAATAGGTATACATCACCCATTCTGAGTCGCCAAATACATGGTACAAAAATAAATACAACTTTATTATAATAATTATCGTACAAAATACAACAACACAAATACTATGAGTTTAAATACAAATATTATGTTCTAGACAATATCCACACTCAAATAAGTCCTCATTACAATTATTGAAACCCTATTTTACAAAATAGTGAGGACTACTAACACAAATGACTGGAAACATCACTCCACACCCCGACTAGTTCCCGCTATATTCTCGGCTCCTGAGAAAAATGGAACAAAAAGAAAAAGGGTGAGCTCAACTAGCCCAGTAAAGAATATTATGACTAAGATAATATACAACAAATTATCGTTAGTCTTCAACAGGAAAAAATCTGATAAAATATAATAGACAACAAGTTTTAGATCAACAACTGCAGCGGAAACAACAAACCATTAGAAGAGTCAGTAGAGAAAGAATTCTACTATCTTCTAAGATTTAAAAGTCCATCATCAATATTTTATCCCTGTAACATCAATCAATATACATCTTGAATCAAATATTCATCTTTGCAGTACAGGCCAAAGATATTCATTTGTAACACCAGTCGGTCATGTTCCTCTCAACACCTGTTCATCTTTGCACTACGGGCCAAAGATATTCATCAGTTAATCATTCATCTTTGCACTACAGGCCAAAGATATTCAGTAATATCATTATTTAGGATTGAGGATGATGAAAAATTATCTTAAAAAAAATGAATCCAATAAAACAGAAGGACAAATATTAGGGATTCGTTTTATAGTTTATCCAAGTGCAATAATACTCCATAATAACCAATTGTGAAGGAGAATTCAAAAATAAAGATCAAAACATGGATACAATCAAATATAGTAACCATGATAGACATCTTGGACAAAAAGAAAAATTTTTATTTTTCGATGAATAGTTTCGTATTCGTAAATAGTGCCGTATACGTGAATAGTGCCGTATACGTGAATAGTAATGTGACGCTCCCAAAATAGGTATACAACACCCATTCTGAGTCGCCAAAATACATGGTACAGAAACAACTACATCTTTATTATTACAACACAAGAACTGTGAGTTTAAATATAAATATTGTCATTTAGACAATATCCACACTCAAATAAGTCCTCATTACAATTATTGATACATTATTTTATAAAAATGGTGAGGACTACTAAAGTAACTTCTAGAACCATCATTCCATACCCGACTAGTACTCGCTACATTCTCGCCTCCTGAGAAAAATGGAACAAAAAGGAAAAGGGTGAGCTCAACTAGCCCAGTAAAGAACATTATGACTAAGATAATACAGAAAAAATTATCGTTAGTCTTCAACAGGGAAAAATCTAATAGAATACAATAGACAACAAGTTTTAAATCAATAACTGCAGCGGAAACAGCAAACCATTAGAAGAGTCAAGTAGAGAATGAGTTCTACTATCTTCTAAGATATAAAAGCCCATCATCAATATTTTATCCCTGTAACAACAATCAATAACCATCTTTAATCAAATATTCATCTTTGCACTACAGGCCAAAGATATTCATTTGTATCACCAGTCGATCATGTTCATCTCAACACCTGTTCATCTTTGCACTACAGGCCAAAGATATTCATTAGTTAATCATTCATCTTTGCACTACGGGCCAAAGATATTCAGTAATATCATCATTTAGGACTGAGGATGATGAAAAATATCTTAAAGAAGAATCTTGTGAAACAAAATAACAAATATTAAGGATTCGTATTTCGATTTATCCATGTCCAAAAATACCTTATAATTATTCATAGTGAAGTAGAATTCAAGAATGATCAAAACATGAATACAATCAAAGCTAGTACCCAGAATAGATATTTTGGACGAAAAGAAGAAAATTTTATTTTTCGGTGAATAGTAACTCGTGAATAGTAACTCGTGAATAGTAACTCATGAATAGTAATCCCGACGTAAAAAGTTCTAAATTTGATAAAAATTTCTAACTAATATTTTGGCATAATGATATTGAAGAAATAATATCATTTTCGAATAAAATAACATCCCTTGCCTCGTAAAGACAGTACTTCTGGTCGGAATACCGGTATAAGGCTGAAAGAAACTTGCTCTGATGAATAGAAACTCTCAAAGTATCTAAATACTCACAAAATACACTCAATAATCTAGAGAGAGAAAGAGAAAAAATTTGTTTCTGGTGTGATTTTCAATTCTAACTTAGCCCTCTATTTATAGGAAAATGTTAGCACGCTGAAACAGACTTAACCTGCAACCTGATGACTTTACCTGCTACTATTCTCACCCACCATATTTGAATAAAAATCTCAGCACATTTCTTCACCAACCAAGAGTGGGGCCCACCAATTCTAGAATTTTCTACCAAAATGATTAACTCCGAAAATTCAACAATTTCTGAACCAGTCATCTCGTAAAATTCATAATAAATCATACGTTCATTTTTAACGGTTCAAAATTTGAGGACATATAATCAACTTATATATGTATAACATATCCAAAAATTATCACGATCCAACGGTCGGATTAAAAATTATAACCCCCGCAAAATATCTCAAAAATTCTGATTTTTAATACCTCCATTCCGACAAAAATACTGATAAAAATCTCAACATTAACCCCTTCATTTTTAACCACAAAAATATATCTCTCATTTATATCCACAAAAATAAATATTTTCTTATCATATGAATCAATAATTAATTAATCACAAATAATATTACAGAATCACATTTATGACAACCAGGCCGTTCCCAAGAAAGAGGGGGCTTTTCAATAAGGATTTCTCCTTACTGGCGCGCAATTAAATGACAAAACCTCTCCTTAGACAGAACTTTCTAGACATTGTCAATAATGTTATCTAATAATATTATTCAAATAATATGAATTATTGATCTGATAATGGGAAATACTATGTAGTAACAATTATTAAAACAACAGTAATATCAACGCAGCAATTATTGAATCAATAAAATAAAATACTGAACAGTAATTACTGTAATCATTATTGAGTAGTGCCTTCTTACGTAAGAATTAATAATTGGTGTAATACAGTGTGCTACTGTGTAACAACGCGTATTACTGTGTTTTAACCACCGAGTATTCCAACAGTATTAACGGTAACAACTACGCCGTTATTAATAAATAACATATACTTGTCGTTTTCTTCATCCAATCGCTTTCCGTTATGGGGCCCACAAAAGACTGCGCCGTCGTACGAATATTCCCCGATAGGAAGAATATTCCACGACCAAACGAATATTCCCCGACAACAATGAATATTTTATAACCACCTGCTTATTTGAAATATTTGCACATTTTACCCATAACTAACCTTATTAATCAATTTAACACTTACTATTTCAAAATAATAAATAGAGGGAATTTAAATTTTATTTATTAATAATTTGGGGTCTTACAAGTAACCCCGACACAAAAAGTTCCAAATTTGATAAAAAATTTATATCAATATTTCAACATAATGATATTGAAGAAAATAATATGATTTAAGAAAAAAATAATATCCCTTACCTCAAAATAACCGTACTTCTGACTGAATATCGGATATGAGGCTGAATGAAACTTATGCTGAATAGCAACTCTCAAAGTATCTAAATACTCACAAAATACACTCAATAATCTAGAGAGAGAAAGAAAGAAAACTTATGAATTCTGGTGTAATTTTTAATTCTAACTTAGCCCTCTATTTATAGGAAAATGTTAGCACGCCGAAGCAGACTTGACTTGCAACCTGATGGCTTTACCTGCTACTATTCTCACCCACCACATTTGAATAAAAATTTTAGCACATTTCTCACCAACCAAAAGTGGGGTCAACCAATTCTAGAATTTTCTACCAAAATGATAAATTCTGAAACTTCAACAATTTCTGAACCAGTTATCTCTTAAAATTCATAACAAATCATACGTTCATTTTTAACGGTTTAAAATTTGTGGACATATACTCAACTTATATATGTATAACATATCCAAAAATCACAACGATCCAACGGTCGGATTAAAAATTATAACCCCCGCAATATATCTCAAAAATCCTGATTGATTTTTAATACCTCCATTCCGACAAAAATACTGACAAAACACCTCAACATTAACTCCTTCATTTTTAACCACAAAATATATCCAACATTTATATTCACATAAAATAAATATTTCATTATCATATGAATCAATAATTAATTATTCACAATTAATATTACAGAATCACATTTATGACAACCAGGCCGTTCCCAGGAAAGAGGAGGCTTTCCAATAAGGATTTTTCTTTACTGGCGCGCAATTAGATGACTAAACCTCTCCTTAGACAGAACTTTCTAGACATTGTCAATAATGTTATCTAATAATATTATTCAAATAATATAAATTATTGGTCTGATAATGGAAAATACTGTGCAGTAACAATTATTGAAACAACAATAATATAAAATATCAATGCAGTAATTATTGAATCAATAAAATAAAATATTGAACAGTAACTACTGTAACAATTGTTGAGTAGTGCCTTCCTTTGTAAGAATCAATAATTCAAAAATACTGTGCAATCTGTGTGCTACTGTGCAACCACGCGTATTACTGTATTTTAACCACCGGGTATTCCAACAGTGTTAACGGTAACAACTACACCGTTATTTATAAAAACTCAATTTTTGTTATTATCTTCATCCAATCGTTTTCCGTTATGGGGCCCACAAATAGCTATGCCGTCGTACGAATATTCCCCGACAGAAAGAATATTTCACGACCAAACGAATATTTCCCGACAAAATGAATATTTTATAACCACTTGTTTATTTTGTGAAATTTGCACATTTCACCCATAACCAAAGTATTATATCAAATTAACACTTTATTATTCACAATAATATTTAGAGAAAATTTGATTTTATTCATTAATAAGTTGGGGTCTTACAATCTCCCCTCCTTATGAAATTTCGTCCTCGAAATTGACGTACATACCTGGTGTTTCGAAAAGGTGAGGATACCTCGCTTTCATTTCTGATTTCAACTCCCAGGTCATTTCTTCAATAGCATAGTTTCTCCACAAAATCTTAACTTGTGGTATAACCTTCGTGCGTAGAACATGCTCTTTCCTATCCAAGATCTTAACAGGTACCTCCTCATACGTTAAATCTTCGACTATCTCGTCTGGTTCTAACTCAATTATGTGGTTCGGATCTTTTACATATTTACGAAGCACAGACACGTGAAAAACATTATGAACACGAGACATGCTTGGAGGTAATGCGAGTCGATATGCCACATTTCCTATTCGGTCAAGAATTTCAAATGGACCAATAAATCGTGGATTGAGCTTTCCTTTCTTTCCAAATCTTGTAACTCCTTTCCATGGTGCAACACGTAACAATACATGATCCCCAATACTAAATTCTACATCCTTTCGATGAAGATCCGCATAACTCTTTTGTCTATCCTGTACCGTTTGTATACGTTGTCGAATCGTTTAGATCTTCTCTGTAGTTATGCGTACCAATTATGGTCCCAACAACGTTGCTTTACCCACCTCGTCCCAACATACTGAAGAACGACACTTTCGTCCATATAAGGCTTCAAATGGAGCCATACCTATACTTGCCTGATAACTGTTGTTGTAGGAGAATTCCACCAGTGGCAAGTACTTATCCCAACTTCCTTTGAAATCTAGAACACAGAGTCTTAATTGAACATCAAGGGTTTGAATAGTCCTCTCTAATTACCCGTCCGATTGAGGATGGTATGCTGAATTGAATCGTAAAGTCGTGCCCATAGCTTTCTGCAAGCTAACCCAAAATCGTGAAGTGAATCTTGGGTCACGATCCGAAACTATGGATACTGGCATGCCATGCAATCTCACAATCTCATTCACGTGCATACTAGTAAGACGTTCAAGGGAATAAGTTTCACGTATAGGCAATAAATGGGCAGACTTGGTTAATCTATCAACAATAACCCAAATCACATCTATGCCTTGAGACACCTTGGGAAGACCCGTAACGAAATCTATAGTAATGTGTTCCCACTTCTATTTCGGAATCTCAAGTGGTTGCAATGGACCCTTTGGTACTTGATGCTCCGCTTTTACACGTTGACAAGTTAAACACCTCGAGATAAACTCTGTGATCACTCTTTTCATATTGCTCCACCAAAATATATGTCGAAGATCGTGATACATTTTGGTACTCCCAGGATGGATTGTAAACGGTGTGTTGTGTGCCTCCATCATTATTCTATACTTCAAGTCAAAATCGTTAGGAACACAAAGTCTGGAGTTGACACGAAGTAATCCTTCTTCATCGATTCTTGCTTCTGTAATAGCACCTTCTTGCACTTTCTTCTTCATACGCATCAGCTCCATGTCCGTAGCTTGAGCAGCTTTAACTTTATCGATTAAAGTCGGTTCTACTCGTATATTTGATATCATGATGTGGGTACTTAGAGCCTTCATCTCTATCTCCATCCTTTGCAAGTCATACAAAATGGGCCTTTGTGTTAACAACATTGCACTCGTACCCATATATGATCTTCTACTAAATGCGTCAGCTACTACGTTTGCTTTTCCAGGATGATATTGGATGGTATGATCGTAATCTTTCAGCAGCTCGAGCCAACGTCATTGTCGCATGTTGAGTTCTTTTTGGGTGAAGAAATATTTGAGGCTTTTATGATCTGTATAGATCTCCACTTTCTCCCCATACAGGTAGTGTCTCCAGATCTTCAGTGCGAAAACGACTGCTGCCAACTCCAAATCATGAGTAGGATAATTCCTCTCATATTCTTTGAGTTGTCGCGAGGCATAGGCTATGACTTTCCTATGTTGCATAAGAACACATCCTAACATTTTGTCTGAAGCATCGCTGTAGATAACAAATCCATCCGAACCAGATGGTATTGTCAGAACAGGTGCCGAAATGAGTCTCCTTTGGAGTTCTTGGAAACTCTTCTCGCATTCCTCACTCCATACGAATTTTGTATCTTTCCGAGTCAGTTGAGTTAACGGAGTAGCGATTCGAGAAAATCCTTCCACGAATCTCCGATAGTAACCAGCTAAGCCAAGAAAGCTACGTACTTCGGTCACCGACTTTGGTTGCTCCCAACTTTGTATGGCTTCAATATTCGCCGGGTCGACAGATACTCCATGTTTTGACACCACATGCCCAAGGAATACTACTTCCTCAAGCCAGAACTCGCATTTCTTCAGCTTGGCATATAGCTTGTTATCGCGAAGCCTTTGTAGTACCAGCTTCAAATGGTGCTCATGATCTTCACAACTTTTAGAATAGATGAGGATGTCATCAATAAAGACAACAACGAACTGATCCAAATATTTCTTGATTACACGATTCATCATATCCATGAAAGCAGCAGGAGCATTAGTCAATCCAAAAGACATGACTAAGAATTCATAATGCCCGTACCGAGTTCTGAATGCAGTCTTTGGAATATCCTCAGTTTTAATCTTCAGCTGATGATATCCAGAACGAAGGTCGATCTTTGAAAAGAATTGTGCTCCTTGTAACTGGTCGAACAAGTCATCAATGCGAGGTAGTGGATACCTATTCTTGATGGTGACATGGTTCAATTCTCGATAGTCGATACAAAGTCACATATTACCATCTTTCTTCTTTATGAATAACACAGGAGCACCCCAAGGAGATGTACTAGGACGAATAAAATCGATGTCCAACAACTCCTGTAGTTGGACCTTTAACTCCTGAAGTTCAATAGGAGCCATTCGATATGGGGTTTTAGAAATGGGCTTTGTACCGGGTTCAAGGTCAATAAAGAATTCAACTTCACGTTCTGGGGGTAGACCAGGAAGTTCTTCAGGAAATATGTCAGGAAATTCACTAACAACAGAAATATTATTCAAATTTGTCGTGTTTTTGTTCAAGTCCATAACATGGGCTAAGAAAGCTTGACATCCATTTTTCAATAAATGAATAGCTTTATGGCTTGATATAACAGCGATTGATTTTAATGGTTTGGTTGCTTGAATTCGCATAACAGGTTGGTTAGGAATATGAAAACTAACAACCTTACGAAAATAATCAATTTTGGCATGATGAGTAGTTAACCAATCAATCCTTAAAATCACATCAAATGCAAGTATCTTTAAAGAAATAAGGTCAACAGGTAATGTGATGGTGCCAACTTAGATTAAGTAAGATTTACAAACTGTAGATGTAACAAAGGTTTCACCCAACGGAGTTTCAACAGATAAGTCAAAGGTCAATTTCTCCGGAGTCAAGTTCAAACGTTGAGCACAAGCAGGAGAGATAAAAGAATGGGTAGAACCGGTATCTAGTAAAGTATAAACTTCGCAAGAATTCAAGATTAGCTTACCCGTGATCACCTCGTTTGGGTTTCTCTCGTTTTGGCTAGTCACGACAAACGCCCTTCCAGGAACCGCTGATTTCGACTTATCCGGAACAACTTTTGGAGTCACCATTCCCGCTGAACTTGGTTTTGCTACAGAACACTCTCGAGCTATATGACCCTCCTTTCCACAGTTATAACATACCATGGATTGTTGTGGGCAGTTTGGGCTGATATGTCCCTCTTTCCCACATTTGTAACATAGGACCGGTGGTCGTTCTCCTCCCCTAAAAATAGTTGATGTTTGTGCTGACGTCTTCACGTTATCATTGTTGTACCTTCTTTTCTTGAAATCTCCTTCCGACTCGCTCCTTCTATTATCACGGCCACGATTACCACTAGAGTGGTTACCGCTTTTGTCCGAATGTTTTCCTCCCTACTGGTTTTCATTGCTCCGATGACTGCCACCACCGGTATGTCCCTGGTTGTGGTCCCTCGGTTGAACATACTCATTATCTCGCTCTAATAATTGAGCCCTGTTTACAACATCTGAATATAAAGAAAATTTATGAAAGATAAGATATTGATGAATCTCGGGTTTTAGACCTCTCAAAAATATCCTTGTCATACGTTGCTCGTTCTCCACCAAATGAGGTGCAAACCTGGATAACTCCGCGAACTTCGCCTCGTACTGAGACACGGTCATGTTGTTTTGTTCTAGTCTGATAAATTCTACCTCCTTCATATGACGAATACTTTCAAAAAAGTACTTATCATTGAACAGCTTCTGAAACGTTTCCCAAGACATGCTGAGTGAAGCTGCCTGGGTACGCTTTACAGATTCCCACCAATAATATGCCTCACCACGGAACATAAATGTGGCGAATGGAACCTTCTGTTCCTCCGTGCATCAAATATCTTGGTAATTTATTTGACCCACGTTTCTGCCTTAATCGGATCCGGCTTTCCCTAGAATTCTGGTGGTCCCAACTCCTTGAACTGCTTGGCTGTGACAAACCGCGCGTTACCATCATTTCCACCCGTATTTTGTACACGAGTCTCTCTCGTCTGATTTTGCATGAACGACAAGAAGCTCCAAAACATTCCATCATTCATCGTTTGCCCGGTAACGTTGTTTACAGGAGAAATATTGCCTTCCTGTTGCACGTTCTCCTGGTTTGTGACTAAAGGTTGTTCCACAGTATCATATACTCCATTGTTAACGTTCTCAACTGCCATTCTCAAATACTGCCATAAAACAAGGGTTAATTAAACAAATTAACATGTCACATAATATCCCTATTTTATGATCGACCAACAAATAAGCTTAAGTAGGACACACTAGCGAAGGATTTACTCGTCTCTCCCCTCCTAGTTCTATTCCCCGATCTCCGCCAGAGACCATATCCCTAAGCTCTAATACCAACTGTGACGCCCCCAAAATAGGTATACATCACCCATTCTGAGTCGCCAAATACATGGTACAGAAATAAATACAACTTCATTATAATAATTGTTGTATAAAATACGACAACACAAATACTGTGAGTTTAAATACAAATATTATCTTCTAGACAATATCCACACTCAAATAAGTCTTCATTACAATTATTGAAACACTATTTTATAAAATAGTGAGGACTGCTAACACAGTTGACTGAAAACATCACTCCACACCCCGACTAGTTCCCGCTATATTCTCGGCTCCTGAGAAAAATGGAATAAAAAGAAAAAGGGTGAGCTCAACTAGCCCAGTAAAGAATATTATGACTAAGATAATATACAACAAATTATCGTTAGTCTTCAACAGGGAAAAATCTGATAAAATATAATAGACAACAAGTTTTAGATCAACAACTGCAGCGGAAACAACAAACCATTAGAAGAGTCAGTAGAGAAAGAATTCTACTATCTTCTAAGATTTAAAAGTCCATCATCAATATTTTATCCCTGTAACATCAATCAATATACATCTTGAATCAAATATTCATCTTTGCATTACAGGCTAAAGATATTCATTTGTAACACCAGTCGGTCATGTTCCTCTCAACACCTGTTCATCTTTGCACTACGGGCCAAAGATATTCATCAGTTAATCATTACCTTTGCACTACAGGCCAAAGATATTCAGTAATATCATCATTTAGGACTGAGGATGATGAAAAATTATCTTAAAGAAAACGAATCCAATGATACAGAAGGACAAATATTAGGGATTCGTATTATAGTTTATCCAAGTGCAATAATACTCCATAATAACCAATTGTGAAGGAGAATTTAAAAATAAAGATCAAAACATGGATACAATCAAAGATAGTAACCATGATAGACATCTTGGACAAAAAGAAAATTTTTTATTTTTCGATGAATAGTGTCGTATTCGTGAATAGTGTCGTATACGTGAATAGTGCCGTATACGTGAGTAGTAACCCCGACACAAAAAGTTCTAAATTTGATAAAAGGTTTATATCAATATTTCAGCATAATGATATTGAAGAAAATAATATCATTTAAGAAGAAAATAATATCCCTTACCTCAAAATAACCGTACTTCTGACTGAATATCGGATATGAGGCTGTATGAAACTTATGCTGAATAGCAACTCTCAAAGTATCTACATACTCACAAAATACACTCAATAATCTAGAGAGAGAAAGAGAGAAAACTTATGAATTCTGGTGTGATTTTCAATTCTAACTTAGCCCTCTATTTATAGGAAAATGTTAGCACGCCGCAGCAGACTTAACCTGCAACCTGATGGCTTTACCTGCTACTATTTCCACCCACCACATTTGAATAAAAATTTTAGCACATTTCTCACCAACCAAGAGTGGGGCCCACCAACTCTAGAATTTTTCTCCAAAAAGATAAATTTCAAAACTTCAACAATTTCTGAACCAGTCATCTCATAAAATTCATAACAAATCATACGTTTATTTTTAACGGTTTAAAATTTGTGGACATATACTTAATTATATATGTATAACATATCCAAAAATCACAACGATCCAACGGTCGGATTAAAAATTATAACCCCCGCAATATATCTTAAAATTCCTGATTGATTTTTAATACCGCCATTCCGACAAAAATACAGATAAAACACCTCAACATTAACTCCTTCATTTTTAACCACAAAATATATCCAACATTTATATTCACATAAAATAAATATTTCCTTATCATATGAATCAATAATTAATTATTCACAATTAATATTACAGAATCACATTTATGACAACCAGGCCGTTCTCAGGAAAGAGGGGCTTTCTAATAAGGATTTCTCCTTACTGGCGCGCAATTAGATGACCAAACCTCTTCTTAGACAGAACTTGCTAGACATTGCCAATAATGTTATCTAATAATATTATTCAAATAATATGAATTATTGATCTGATAATGAGAAATACTGTGTAGTGACAATTATTGAAACAACAATAATATAAAATATCAATGCAGCAATTATTGAATCAATAAAATAAAATATTGAACAGTAACTACTGTAACAATTATTTAGTAGTGCCTTCCTTCGTAAGAATCAATAATTCAAAAATACTGTGCAATCCGTGTGCTACTGTACAACCACGCGTATTACTGTATTTTAACCACCGGGTATTCCAACAGTGTTAACGGTAACAACTATGCCGTTATTTATAAAAATTCCATTTTTGTCGTTATCTTCATCTAATCGTTTTCCGTTATGGGGCCCATAAATAGCTGCGCCGTCGTACGAATATTCCCCGACAGAAAGAATATTCTACGACCAAACGAATATTCCCCGACAAAATGAATATTTTATAACCACTTGTTTATTTTGTAAAATTTGCACATTTCACCCATAACCAAAGTATTATATCAAATTAACACCTTATTATTCACAATAATATTTAAAGAAAATTTGATTTTATTCATTAATAAGTTGGGGTCTTACACATGCACTACGGGTCAAGAATATTTGTGTATTCATTAATGGTCATGATCATGCCAACAACTGTCCATCAATGTACTACGGGCCAATGAGGACTTTTACCACATCATTTATAATATTACGGTCATGATTATACCAAACAATCCCTGGTCATAATCATACCAAGTTCATCCATGCACTACAGGCCACAGATGACTTTCAACAAATATAAACATGAGGATGATGACAATGATGTAAGAATTCAATAAAACAAGTTCAAGAATTAATTTATCCAGGAACAAATAACGTTCAAATTGTCAACATGATACTTCTTTGTAGAGTAAAATTCAAGAATGCTCAGAAGAATATTTCTATGAAAAGATACTGGATGAAACGCAAATATCAAGGATATTCCACTAATTTCATGGAGTATAGAAGTCAAAACTTTAACCAACTGAGTATAATAAAGAATGGAATAACAAAAAAAATCACCATGCATGCGGTACTTCGCATAGACAGGTTATTCCAACAGAATAATAATAACGGAACCAGGTCAGGCGAAATTCGCACGGACAGGATGTTCCAATAGAATAATAAAGAATGGAATAACAACAGAAATCACCATGCATGCGGTACTTCGCATAGATAGGTTATTCCAACAGAATACTAAATAATAGAACCAGGTCAGGCGTAATACGCACCGACAGGATGTTCCAACAGAATAATAAAGACAGAACCAGGTCCGGTGTAAAATACACAGACAGGATGTTCCAATAGAATAATAAAAATATAATAACAGAAGAATTTCACCAAGTATAGGGTAGCCCGTGTATACAGGTTATTCCAACAGAATAATAAAGAATAGAATAATAGAAGTTCTCTTCATGAATACAAAAGATATAATACCCCTTACGAGTACAACAAATAATATCCCTTACCGTAAAAAAAACTTGATATCGGAGTAGTGAAGTAGCAGAATATTTTTCTTCTCTCTATCTAGAGTTTTAATGAATTCGTAAGAAAATAATGAAGGAATGAGCTTCTATTTATAAAAAAATGGACTGCATAGTAACTAACTCATGAACGGTCTAGATTGATTTACTTTAATCTGACGGTCCATATTTAAAGCAAAATCTTTTAAATAAAATATAATATATTATATATATAATATAATAAAACGAATAACTTTATAAAAGACTTTATTATGCAAATATTATGCAGGCACTATGCAAATACTGTGCATAATAAAATATAATATATTCTAATTATTGTCTAATAAAACAGATAACTTTATAAAAGTATTCTATTTTATATAAAAAGATTTTACTATTAGCCTAATAAAACGAATAACTTTATAAAATTATTCTGTTTTATATAAAAAGTTTTTCTGTTTTATTACATTAATAATACCACTAAAACAAAACTGAGTGACTTATCATGTAAGCATCAATAATCAATACCGTGTGCTACTATGCAACCACGTGTATTACTGTACTTTTACTACCGAGTAGTTCAACAGTATTAATGGTAAAACTTCCGCCGTTATTTCCAATAAAATATTTTTGTCGTTTTCTCAATCCGACAATAATTCCGCTGTGGGGTCCACCAATGATTGCGCCATTGTACGAATATTTCCTACTAAAACGAATATTCTCCGACCAATCGAATATTATATAACAACTTGCGTACTTTGCAAAATTTATAAATATTACCCACAACTATAACATTATATCAAATCCACATCATAATATTCAAAAAAATATTTCGAGAAATTTAAATCTTTATTCATAAAATCTGGGGTCTCACATGAGGACTCCTTTTGAGTTTGTATATTCTCTAGTAGACAATATTTGTATTCAAACTCACAGTTTATGTTTTGTCGTATTGTACACGACAGTTGTATTATTAAGTTATATTTAAATTCTGTACCATGTATCTGACGACTCAAGATGGGTGATGTATACCTAATTTTGAGGGCGTCACATATTTTACAATGGTTGGGGCCCATGCTATTTGAAAACAAAGGATTACAGGAGAAGAAAACGTGCACAAAAGGAATTTAAAAAATGATAACATTCACTCCACTTTTATTCACATGTTAAAAATTATATATAATAATATTACCATTTAAATTATAAAAAAAATATAATATTATAATAATATATTTGAATGAATATTTTATCGGAGAAGATAATTGTCAAACTTCAACAAATATTTCGTGCTAAATTTTTTTATTTATATCAAAATTGAACCAATATCCACTACATAATAATTAGGGCTGAGCAAGTAACCAAATTGGAACCGAAACCGCACCAAAAATCGCACGAACCGCACCAATTAAAACCGCACCAACGGTTCTGGCGTATGTAACGATTTTAGGTGGGTTGAATAACCAAATTTACGATTTCGATTTGGTTACTTGCCAAAACCGCACGCATAAAATCGAAACCGCACCATATGTGTGTGTATGTATTATTTCTAGTAAAATCTAAAATTACTTTTCACTTGAACATGCTCAAAGAAAATCTCAGTCTTGCATTGTCATTTTTTTCACCAATTGAAAGAAGATGGCTAGAGGTTATAGAGTCAAAAATTAATCATTTGGATTTTGAAAATTTGAATTTGTTTGATGCGTTACTGGAGGGGCTTATAGCTGAGAGTCCAATTCATTGGTTCAAGCACTTGATGCATTGGTTAAAATCTATGCTATAGTAGTAATAGTATAATAGATTATTTTTTAAATTAGGATTATATTCTATAAGTCCTCTCTGCAATATATAAGATAAAATTTTATTCTATCTTCGGTATATATTTTTAATTTTTGAGGAACTAGATAAACTTTCTTACTTGTTATTGAATACATGGTCTCCGTTGTTTTATATAGCGTATGTTTTAGTTTTAAAGCATCATTCCTTTAAAAACTAAAACTATTTTATGTGTCTCATTGTTCTATGATTTGATGGTGAATTTGACATGTTTGGCAGAAGAAGCTTTATTTCTATGCTTGATATAATTTTTATTGCCGACTCTATCACTAAGTTAATTGCTCGATGTGAGCTCTATGTTAAATTCTATTGAAGGCTTAGACCTTTTTGTTGTTTCAATTGGTTTTAAAACCGAAACTGCACTAATTGAAACCGCACCGCCCAATTTAAAACCGCACCGCACCGCACCAATCACAAGCGATTTCAGGTGCGATTTTAGATTTGTCAAACCACACCTAAACGGTTTCGGGCGCGGTTTGGACTTCAAACCGCACCAAGCCGCACCATGCTCACCCCTATTAATAATAATTCATAAATAATATTATAAGCTCACAATATTAACAACCAGATCATTCATAAGAAAGAGGGGACTTTTCGATAAGGATTTATCATTACTGGCACGCAATTATATAACATAACATCTTTCCTTGGCAAAATTTTCTAGACATTGTCAATAATGCTAACTAATAATACGAATAATTGTGTCGTGTCAATTATTAATTTGATAATATAAAATATTGTGCAGATGATACTGTGACAATAATTAAATCAATAATATGAGATACTATGCAACAATTACTGTGGCAATTATTGAATGAAACTGAGTGACTTCTTACATAAGAATCAATAATCAGAGATACTATGCAATACCGTATGCTGTGCACCCACGCGTATTACTGTACTTTTATCATCACGTATTTCAACAGTTAACGGTAAAAGTTTTGCCGTTATTTTTGTCGCTTTCTATATCCTGCAGTTATTCTGTTATGTGATCCACCAATGATTGCGCCGTAGTACGAATATTCCCCGATAAAAAGAATATTCTCCGACCAAACGAATATTATATGACAACTTGTTTATTTTATAAAATTTACACATATCATTCATAACTAAAGTATTATATCAAATCAACACCTTATTATTCAAAATAATAATTAGAGAAAATAAATTTTTATTCATATAAAGTTGGGGTGTTACACATGCACACTCTAAATTACTAATTGCACACATTAAAAAAATAAAGTGGCTATTATATCTTTATTTAATAAAAAATGATTTCACTCATTAAACAAATGCTTAATTTGTCTTTTACAGAATAATTATCTTTCATTTTTTATAATTTATTTATTTATTTTGTATTTATAGATTTCATGAAAATATTTTATTTGTAGATCTAATGTGTCACTCAAAAGGGAAATTATATTTATATTTAATTTATTATTTATTGTCATTGATTTTATAAATAATGTTAAGATTTTATTTTTTTTAATTTAAATGTTGGGGGAAATTAACAAACATTATTTGAGAAAATACTTATTAAATACAAGTCAAATGTATGGAGAAGGTCAAAGTACAAAAAAGATAGTCAAATCGTATTCCGATGAAAAATTGGTCGGTCCGGCTAAAAGGGAACACATTTATTGTTTTAAAAATACTTAGCGGTATTGATTAAATATTTCCAAATTTTGAGTATCAAATTAATTTTCGTCCAAACCTGGAGGGACAGTTTTGTCATTAGCCCTTTATAATATTTTGTAGTATAGAAATATCTTTGTAACAAAAAAAATCAGTAACCAAAATAATAATCGACCCCTAGTACAGTAATTAAAACATCAATTAACCATCCACGTAACATGATTCCACCTGCAGCATATTCAAGTACCTCACATGATAACTGTTAAATGTTAGTTTATTCAATACTTCCGTCAATTTTTTAGATAGAATGTTAAGTAACGACTAGTTTGTAATATTTTTTTGGAGTGTAATAATATTTTTGTAACAAAAAAAATATATTCAGTAACCAAAATAAAAATCGACCTCCTAATACAGTAATCAAAATATCAATTAATCCGTTTGAATTTTGAGCACTAGTTTTGTTTCAAGTTAATAAATTCTCGTGAATTTAGCCATACGAGATTTTTTTTGAAATCAACAATAATATACTCATTTTGTTTCAAATTATTCGATTAATACTGACTTTTTAAAAGTTAATTTGAAATATTTTAAATATAAAATTAACATAATTTATTTAAATTTTAAAAACAATAAATATTATATAATTTGTAGTACTTTTTAGATAATTTATAATATTTATAATTATAATGACATAAACTAAATGAATTTATGTTAATTTTAAATTTGAAAATATTTAAAATTAAAAAATTAATATTAATCTTATAATTTTAAAGAGAGGGAGTATTTTTTTTCCTACCACAAAATAGTTCTATTTGGACTTGCGGGATATATTCTCCTGGATATATAACAAATATATTCTAGTTCTATAAAGTCTTAATTTTTTTGTAAACATTTGCTGCACATATAGAAAACTTAGCATAAACATAAATTTTTATTTAACTTGAAATTGTATAACATAATTATTATAAACTCGTAAAATAAGTATATTTCTTAAAAATTTAAATTTATTGAACTTTTATTATTATAAAAATCATCATATCATATAAAAATTCACATTTTTAAAAATAATTGTATATTCTTTATACTCATACGGTTAAATTTATCTAAAATTTTTTAAAAATTAGCAAATATTAACCCATATACAAGTTAAATACTCTAAGGGTATCTTTTTTTTTTCACATTCTATTTTAACTCTTTAAATTTAATTTGTAAAATGAGACCTCCTAAATATTAACATAATTTTGTATCGAATACTAATAATGAGATGGAATAAAATAATAATTATAAAAAGAGTCCACCTATTATAAATCTTTTAAAAAAAATTACCATCAATATTATTCAAAATTTTGTGGGCCCAAATATTTGTTAAGTATTTTTGTAAGAATTTGTGAAATAATTGCTCCATGCCCTGTAGTTTTGTCTTTTGATAATGTTAAATATGAAAGCAATGGTAATAACTGATTTTTTTTTTATTAAATTATTTTATTTTTGTGCATAGCACTAGTACTGTGCCATGGCTACATGTCTAGATGTCGTTGGACGATGGCATCAGCTGACCAGGTATCTATATCTTTTTCTCTCTCCTCTCTCATTTCCAGACTATAAAATTTGTGTCCCCAAGAAACGCCCAGCTTTTGAACATTCAAACCCCCTCCCCAATTAGCTCCTCCTTCTCCTCCTCTATCAGCTCTGTTAACCGTTTTGATTTTGATTCTACTCCCCAAATCCCCCCTTTGTATTCCTCTCTTTCTGGTAGCTAAGCTGATGAAGGATTACAACTGTATTTTATGAAGGTTTGCTGCAATTTACCCATCTACTCTATCTGGGTTTTGACCTTGGATGATTTCTAGGTTTTATGTGACCCTTTGTTGTCTCTTTGCTATTTGGGTTTTTTCAGTGGGGTTTTAACCAGGTTTGTCCTCTGTTCTTCTGGAAATTCCTTTTTGTTGTTGTTATGGACCTCGTGGCATGTTATTTTTTGTTTGTTTCGTTATTTTCTGTTGAATTAATATTTTTGTTATTTTTTTAATTTTTTTTTGTTTACTTGAAAGTCCTACAGAATTATGGAGTTCTTCAAAGCCTTTGGTGATTGATGTTTGTGTCATGTTGGGGTAGAACCTGCAAATGTAAGATAATTTGAAAGCAAGTTGGGAGTATATTGTCTAAATTTGTGGAAGAATTCAGAGATTACTCAAATAAAGGTTGACCCATGTTCATGCCCTTTTTTTGTGTGGGTGAGAAATGCTTTTATTTGTTTTTAATTTTGGTCCTGCTGTCGAAAACCAGTTGAAAAATGCTATTCTCTCCCTTATAATTACAGTTGTAAGAGTATTTTTTCTGGAAAATAGAAAATATATTCGACTGGCAATTGAGGTGTTGTGGAAGTGATTTAGTGTCTGATCATTTGTTTGAAGAAAAGAAGAAAAAGTGACATAATGTCTGGTCAACAGTGCATTGGTGAAATCTTTTGTTTTTTAGTATGGCAATGTCATTTTATTTCACATCCATTTTCGGTTTTCTGAAACCAGTGAGAAGGTATTTTTAAAGTTTGTTTTGCAAAAAGTGTCTGTAGTGGACCAAAAAGGAAGTGCCTTTGAGAACCTGGCCAAGTATTGGCCATAGGGACTACTTTTAAATTTTTATGCACCCTTCACTTTTGTTTATTGTAGGAAATCACAAAATGATTTAAATTTCAAAATTTGATTTTTCACATGCAGGAAATTTATGTGGAGAGATGGCGAGAGTTTGTTTTTTATTTTACTCATTTTCTTTTTATTAGTTATTTTATGCCAAATAATGCTTCTATTTTCTTTTTGAAGGTATGTCGAAAATATTACTAATACCAGTTTGAACCAGCTTGTTTTGTTGTTGTAATAGTTTTCTCATGTCTGAGAGATGAACTGACATAGGAGGTTTTGAGAGGGATGGTATATCTCATTAATACATTTATGAAGAAAGAACAACTTGTACTGCTAAAAGTAACATGCAATAAATTAAGATTCATTCTTTGCTTAAGGTAGGTAATGATTACATAACTAATTTTGGAAAGACATGTAATAGATTGAGGTATTTTTGAACATGGACATTTTAGATTTTTATGGTACTACGTTGAGGATAGGATTCTATTTTGCCCTCTCTTAATTGGGAGCTCTTATCTCCATGATTGCGTGGATCATGCTAGTGGGTTAAGATCTCAGTAGTTTCTTGAGTTGCTGATCGTTTCATAGTTGCATAGAGGATGTGTATAGTCAGGTCTACTAGACCCACATAGTTTGGTTATAGTTCTTGTTTTTTCTTGAGTGGAGGTGTATGGTCAGTCTACTAGACCCACAAACGATAGTCCAGTAATATTGATCTTGAAGTAGTTCACAAGTATTGTTGTGTACAACTGTAACATGAAATGTTCTACAGTAGTTGTGTTTTTAACTGTTGGGCCATTCATGTCCATTGGTACTTGCTTTAAGTGGCTTTTTATTTATTTTATCCAGTACTCCCTTTGTTCCCCAAAGTATGTCTTAAGAATAAAAAATTTGTCCACTGAAAAATGGCTCAAGTACGCAAGTTAAATGTAAAATGTGCTATAAAGACTAATTTATCCACAAAAGTGTATTTAGGCTTGCTCTAAGTAGCTCTTTTCTATTTTATCATCTATGATTGCTGGATAAAGAAATATTAGGCTTGCATCTAGTGAATATGTCAAAGAATATCACCATTCATTGGACAGCATAACTAAAGTTCCTTTAGCAACCAATGGCATGTTGTATGCAGTAAACTCCAAAATTTTTTGTGTGCTATGCTATTGCAGAACTATATCAAAATTTGTAATGTTGGGGTATAATGTGTAGAAGATAAGACTTCTTGATAACCGTTTCTATATCTTTGATCTTGCTGCCATCGGACTAAAGTTATGTCACCCTGTGTTACTCGGACTCTTCACTTTGCCCTGAAGTACCCGTGTCCGACACCGTGTCCAAAAATTGGATACTTCACTTGGATACTTCACTTTAGTGTAAAAAATTGGCAAAATTGAGAAGTACCCGTGTCGGATACCGTGTCCAACCGGACACTCCATCCGTGTCCGAGTAACACAGATGTCACCTAAAAGAAAGTTATTGAGTATTTTAGTGCTTTGAAGTCTTTCGGGTTTATCAATCTAAGTTGATGTAAGTTTTTTGGGTTAGCTGTTGGTGATTCTAAGAAAACCTTTGGGTGCTCCTAGAGTTGTCTGGGGACCATTTTGGAAATTTTTTCTGTAGGCAAAAAGGATTATTTAATTTTATTTTGTTAAACCATTATAAGATATTTTGCTCAAACTTTTGTTTCTTCTTTCTCTAGGGTGCTTATTTTTCTGCCTTAAGTAATTGCTAGTGGATGTTTTATTTGCGTCAATGTTCCATTATGTTCACTGCCCGACTTTGATAATTTTTTACCTCAAATTTTTATTTGCTCATGGAGTGCATTACTTGCATCGACTAGTTCTTCAGTTTAGCTACTTCTGTGTTTGTAGTTTATTATGCCTTCCATTCCACAAAAAAACTGATCAGTTTTGACTTTTTAAAGTCAATTTGTCATTTTTATTCAAAATAATATGAATCCATGTGATTTTGCTTCATGCAATCATGAGTGCTATAAAGTATAAACTATCTTTGCTACTAAGAACAACGTACTTATTTTCAAAACTAAAATGAATTCGCATAACATTAAATTTTAAGATTTCATGAATTGACTTCAAAAAGTCGAAGCATAACTTTTTTTGTGTGGAACGGATGGAGTAATAATTTATCTTATTATAGAAAGTACTGTTGAAGAAGTTGTAACAGTAAAATCAACCATATTTCACTTGCGTATAAAGAGCTTAAATGTTCTTGTTTATGCCAACCATAAGAATAGATGTTGTACACAACTAATTAATGAATAAATGATTGTATTGCATTTCAAATTCTTGCAAACATAGCCATGTATGTCCTGATTATGTGCAACTGGTGTTTACATACTTTTGCTGTCACCAGTTTCTTAGGTTGGTCAAGAGCCTAAGGGGCAATCAGTTATTCATTTTGGGACAGTAATGTAATGGAGCTTCGTTATGTAGTGAAACCCTTTGTGATGGTAATGCGTCATACTTTCACTAAAGAAGCATGTGATTCATTCTTAGGAATTGTGTATTATGTAATGATAATATGCTACTCTTTTCATTCTAAAATTAGAGATACAATTTGACTTTTGAGATTAAACGACGACATATTAAACTTCAAAATTGGTATGACTCATAGCAGTTTAGAATGAAATAAATTTTGTGATTAATAGTTTTTGTTATATATTTTACAATTATAATAATTGTATCAACTAAAATTAAATAAATTAACATCAATTTAAAGTTTAATATGCCGTCGTTTGACTTCAAAACTCAAATTGTATTTCTAATTTTGGAACAGAAGGAGTATTACATTTCAAGTATTGTTTGGTTTATTGATTCAATGAGAATAAGCCAAAATGTCACATCATAGTATTATTACTTCTCTTATACCGTGCACATCACCATTATGGATGTAATGTGACATAACATCCATATATTGGCGAAATGAAAAACGGCCAAAGTGGTGTAATCTCATTACGTAATTCTAATTACAAGCTAATTATTACGTAATTGGATAAACCAAGCAAGCATCATATCAACTTAATGAGCCATGACATTATTGCTTAGTGTGACCTGAACTAAACACCCCCTAGTGATATTCATCATATGATACAAGTTCTTAACCTGTTTTCTTTGATACTGAGGAATCTCTGTTCAAATTCATTGTCAGGACTTTTGGGTTGATGAATTTCCATCTTAAAATATGCCATGTGAAGTTGTGCAGATGTTTGCATCTTATTCGTTCTCATATTATATGTTTTCCCCCCTTGGTATGTAATTATGTCAGTCTGTAAAAATACCTTCTGTTTATTATAGCATTATTAAGATATTGTTAAGTAATGTTAACAATCCTCTTTCTGGTTAGGACCTTTTCTCGAGTATCCTTCGAAAAGAATCTTAACGTTGTATTATTTTATTTGATTTTTTTTTCTGGATGTTGTCAACAGGAAATAAACATAATCATTATGGTTGCTAAGGACAGTAAAAGTACCACAGTCAGTAAGAGTACTACAGGCTCTCCTAAAGTAGAGGTTGGGGAGATAGACACCAGGGCACCATTTCAGTCCGTCAAAGATGCCGTCAGTTTATTTGGAGAAGGTGCCTTTTCTGGGGAAAGACCAGCAATTAAGAAGGCAAGGCCTCATTCTGCAGAGGTATGTATGGTACCTGTTAAATATATAACAAGTTTATATCGTATTTTTGTTGCTACTTTTCGGTGGTTGCACAATCATTGAGAAACTTTACGGCAGTATGTCAAATGGTCCAAATGTAGATGCCTGTAGAAGTATAACTAACAGGAACACTGCTTTTTTAAGGTTATTCTCATCATTTTCTAGTTTAAGGAATTCTTTACTAATAAACATGTTTGATTTCTCTGCCTCTTTAAATCACAAGTATTTACTGTTAGGTTCAAGTCATTTTTCTGTACATGCAGCTAAATTTAGTTATTCTTTAGATATTTTGAACAACTTTTTTAAGGGTTATAAGTCATTTTAGTCGAGGCAGTTCTGAGTCTCTGTAGTATGCTATATGATAACAGCAGAAGATGGAGAGTAAAGGGTTTATGGCCATTTTACATCTGTGAAATGTTTAAATATCCTAGATTTTGTTTTGCTACATTACTTTTCAGTTCTGTTTTCCACTCCTTGAAATGATGTTTCCCTTTAATTGTTCTGATCCAATGACAGTTCAGAAAAGTATATATCTACCTGTCTGTGTGGTAGACTTCCTCATGAGTATGCTTGTTCCTGTTTATTTACATTTATGTAGTAGATTTTATTTATCCAAACAGTTTTATTAACATTGGAAACTATTGTCCAGGATTCTTCCTGAAGAAAGATATTTGAAACTTCTGACCTTGGTAGGGCCAATTTTCAGAGCAGAGCTGATGTTCCATTTAGGGCATTGGATGTTTAGGTGGCGATAACATATAGTCCCTCCGTCCCATAAAAGATTTTGCTGTAGTACGAAAAAAAATTGGCCATAAAAGATGACTTAAGTAAACTAAAATGCTATATAAAGACAACTTTGTCCTTTAAAGTACTTAAGTGGGGTCCACTAATTAAAAGAAAGAAAAAGATTCCCTATTGTACTATATGCAGGGTCTATTATGGGTAAAAGTTAAAATTATTTGAAACTCTGGCCTCTATTTTAATTTTCTTAATGTGCGTGAAAAGAATAATTAAGTCCTCTTTTTTGGGATTGAGGGGGTAGTAGTAAATTTTGTTAACTATCTTGCTCTTTGTTTTTCCCCTTTCCCGTTCTTTCAGAGGGTTTTGGCAAAGGAAACACAACTTCACTTGGCTCTGAAAGAACTAAATAAGTTGAAAGAACAATTGCATAATGCTGAAACTACTAGGGCCAAAGAAGTTGTAGAGCTTGAAAGAGCTAAAAGAACTCTTGCGGATCTGTCACACAAACTCAAAACTGTCACTGAGGCTAAGGAATCAGCAATCAAGGCTACAGAAGCTGCCAAAAATCAGGCAAAGGAACTTGATAAATCAACCTGTGGTGATTCCACAGAAACTAATGGTGCTTGGAAACAGGATTTGGAAACTACAAGAAAGCAGTACATGACCGCTCTTAATGAGCTTGATTCAGCAAAACAAGAACTGCAAAAAATGCGTCAGGATTGTTTTGCAACTACAGAAGAAAAAACCACCGCCTTCAAGCAAACTGCTGAAGCTGAGGATGCGGCTAAAGCAAACATGGTGAGAGCTGGTGATCTGTCTAAGGAAATTACAGCCGTGCAGGAGTCCATTGGGAAGGTGAAGCTCGCAACTATGCAAACTCAGCAAGATCAGGCAAAAATATATGCTGAAAAGGATGTTCAAAAGCAATTTCATAAAAGTAAGCTTGAAGAATCTGCAAAGAAATTGCTTGCTTTGAAGGAAGAGGTTGATCCTGAACTCACTAGAAAACTTGAATCTCAGCTGGCTGAAGCGACCACCGAAATCGGAGCTCTGAAAAAAGATATGGAGAATGCAAGGATTTCAGATCTTGATTCTGTGAAAACCGTCACTTCGGAACTAGATGATGCCAAGGATTTACTGCAAAAAGTAGCTGAAGAGGAAAGCTCCCTCAGAAGTTTGGTGGAGTCCCTTAAGCTGGAGCTGGAGAGTGTCAAGAAAGAGCATATTGAACTGAAGGAAAAGGAAAATGAGACAGAATCCATTGCCGGGAGCCTACATGTCAAACTCCGAAAGAGCAAATCTGAACTTGAAGGAGCCCTTGCAGAAGAATCCAAAGTAAGAGGTGCTTCTGAAGATTTGATCTCAACACTCCACCAGCTATTATCAGAAACTGAAGATGCAAGACACGAATCAGAAAATATGAAGAAGCAAGCCGAGGAGTTAAAAGAGGAAGCTGAAAACACCAGAATTGCACTCAAAGAAGCAGAAGAAACGCTAAAAGTTGCACTCATGGAAGTAGAAGAAGCAAAGGCAGCAGAGTCAAGTGCCCTTAATCAGATTAAAATCATGTCCGAGAGAACTAATGCTGCACGTGCCTCTACTTCAGAATCTGGCGCTCAGATCACAATCTCAAGAGAGGAGTTTGACTCACTGAGCCGAAAGGTTGAAGAATCCGACAGATTAGCAGAGATGAAAGTTGCTGCTGCAATGGCTCAGGTTGAGGCAGTTAAAGCTAGTGAGAACGAGGCCCTCAAGAGGTTGGAGGCCACACAGAAGGAGATTGACGACATAAAAGCTGCAACTCAGGAGTCGTTGAAGAGGGCAGAGATGGCCGAGGCAGCAAAAAAGGCGGTTGAGGGAGAGCTCAGAAGGTGGCGTGAACGCGAACAAAAGAAGGCAGCAGAAGCTGCATCGCGGATTCTTGAAGAAACAGAAATGTCATCGGGATCATCACCTAACCACTATCGACTACAAAACCAGCAACAACCCGTGAAAATCATGGAATCGAGAAAGATGGAAAAAGCTAAGACCATGGTGCCGAAGAAAGTTCTACTGACTAATCTTAGCGGTATTTTTCTTAGGAAGAAAAATCAGGTTGAGGGTGATTCAGTTTCGTATCTCCCTGGTGAGAGATCTATGTGATTTATGTTTGTTTGGGAAAAGTTTTTGGTGAAGTTTGAATTGAAATGGAACATTTTTCAGGCTTGGTTTTGTGAATATAACTTATTATGTTGTATTATTTGAAGGAACCTCAAACTAGAGGGACAATTATTTGTGGAAGTATATGCTTGTTTGGACAGGGCACTACAATGTTTTTCCAGTATCAGGTGAAACCCACAAAAACAATGCATTTGTACAGCTTGGTGTACATAAAATTATTACAGTAATGTACACCAAGCTGTGTTTATCTATTACTCCACTCCATGCAATCTTCTAAAATATTTTAGGGATATATTTTTTGTCACTATTTTATTACTATCATTTCTTTTATAGCACCACTAGTCCTAAACTCTTAACTAACGTCGTTTTATAAATGTATGTCTGATTTTAAATTGATAGACGAAGCGAGTATTTTTTCTGTACAACAAAAAAAGTCCAAGTTACCTATGTTTTTTTTATATATTTATTATTATTATTTTTTAATAAAAGAAAATGGAAATAAGAAGGAAAGGTACTAATATGAGCAGGATGCTGTACAATGAAAGATAATCTTTATCATTAGTCTGATGTTTAAATTTGGTGTTTGAACCATAAGTCTACATTACAAAAGATAAAACTAAAAAGTAGAAAACAAGTATCGATAGTGGTTTAAATCAATGGGATTAACAATTAATTAATTTACTTCATTATCAGAGCTCGTTTGGGTGGACTAAAAGCACTTTTAAATTAAAAATAAAAGTTTTCTGGTGTTCGCTATAACTTTTCAAAAGCACTTTTAAAGAGATTTATTCAAACTCTTTAGACAACAACAAAAAAAAAGAGTATAAAATTATTCTTAAATGGTTAAAAGTAAATAAAATCTCATACCATACAATTACCTTAAATTTGTGATTAATACTCTTAATAGTACTTTTATAACTATAAGCTATACTTAAAAGTACTTTATCTTGAACAGGCACAGCTCCGTTGAACAGGCAGTTGATCTTGTAAATAAAGAAATTTGAAACACGAATATCATTTCTTTACTAAGAGTGAAATCTGTCTTTCATTGCCTTGAAAATCTTATCCACGGAGACCGCCCGGGGCGGGGGTGGGCGGGGGTGGCTGAGGCAATGAATGAGCCTCTTAACGCAGTTAAAAAGAGGGCGGCACCAGAAGAAGATTAACCCTATCTGTCCAACCACTCCTCCTGTGAATGCAACAATGCCTAAGGGCTCCATGAACAAAATAATACTAGTACAGTCTATGTAGATGTATGAGCAAGTGTTTGGTTTATTTATATGAAATAAAATGTTGGGCGTTTTGGTTTAAAAGCTGTTTCTCAAGTGTTAAATTTGTCACTAATGACTTGTTTAACGTTTTGATTTTGTTTGTTTTCATTATTGTACAAAATTTCATTTAATTTAAAGTTATGGAGCACTATTATTATAATTGTGTAACATAAAATATATTTCAATGATTCATATTTGTCTGATGGACTTTTCGACCTTATAGGGTAGCTGGCTTCAATTTAATTATTTTTTAAAAAAAATTATTAATTTTTTCCCTGACAAAACTCTGGAATAAAAACAAAAAATAATTTTTTTTTATAAATAAATTGAATTACAAAAAGTCGAGTTATTACTTCTTCCAATCCCAAATTAAAATTCGACAACATATAGATTTCTAAAAAAACCAAAATAAGCTAGCTTAAATATCCAACGGGATAACATCCTTCCACAAATAACTATTGGGGAATGATCCATAGTATGTATTGTTATGGATCAAAAATAGGCATACACTATCTCTATTGTTCAACCGAGATTAATTCACGTTCGCTACTATTAGTAGCAAATAAGGGTGTAAACGAATCGTGTCGATCCGAGTATTGAGTTGCTCAGATTTGGTTCACAAAATTTATCGAGTATAAAATAAGATTTGATTGAGGCTCATTTAACTACCGAGTCGAGCACGATTCCGAATCGAGCCCGAGCAGTTTGGACTTTTTTAACGAATATGATCCGAGTATCAATAGTAAATTATAATTTGAGGTGGTTCGAATAATTTATCGAACTTTAAAATGTGCTCATATTTGATTCATTTATATTTCGAGTCGAGCTCGAGTCGAGCTCGAATCGAACTTTTAGTCGAGTGAGTATGAATCGAGTCCGAACTATTTGCTCATTTTACAGCCTTAGTAGCAAACGACGAGTTACATCCACTACTAAAAGTAGCAGCTGACGGGTGTCGTCCGATACTAATAGTAGCGGATGGTGCTAAAAATAATAAAAATAATACAATTGCGGACATGAATTAATCTGGACCATTGGTTCTTATATTGAAAAATAGAGATGTAAGCCCATTTTCAAACCATAGCAAATACCTACTATGTAACATTATCCTCTGTTTAATATGCAAGAGTAAAGTTCAGATCACCACCTGAGATTTGGGGTTTTTTCCACTTAACCACCTGTAGTCAGTAAAACTATATTTAAACTCCCGGTTTTTTGAGTTGAAGTGAATAAATGCTTTCCATCTTAACTCCGTTACATGAGTTGGCTAAAGACTTAATTACCCTCCATATATATATTAAAAGCTTCCATCTTCTTTCTCAATCGGATCATGCATACTCATTTCATTATCACTTTCAGCCACCATATTCCTTCTAGGGTCTCTTTCATCCTCGCTAATTTGGGGCGATTCATTATCGTCTGTGTGTCCTTCCTCATCATCATCCCCAATCCCAATTTTTTCAATTTCTCTGTCCAACTCTTCAGCATCAACTGAATCACTCCCATCATAATGTCCGAAATACCCCACTCATCATCCTATCTTTTTCTCTGTCTCCAAGCCAGAGTCTACAAACAGTAAAGCAAACACATTTCAGTATTTCAGTCTCTCTATGACAAAGACTTTCTCTCTCCAAAATCGAATAAAAAATGTTTGAAGATTTTACATCAAATCCTTCCATCTTGGCATCCATAGATAGCTGGTGTACTCCCACTATTCTGTTTGTTCTTCTCAATTTGATGATAGGCACTATCTTTTTCAAATCAAGATTATCAACCACAAAATGAAGAAAAACAACCAAATAAAGAGAAACAAGAGCAAGAATCTCATCAAAATGACCCATAACAGCCCAAATTAGCTAGATCAAATTTTGTTCTTGAGCATCTCAAATTTATCACTCTCTATAACTTCAGATCCCAAGAATCAAAACCCACTACGGAGATCCAATTCGTTTTTGGCCATTTTCATGAAGAAAACCCCACAAAATCTCATACCCATTTTGTTGTTGAACAAATTCATGAAGAAAAAACCTTCGAATCACAGAACCAATTCGATTTTGATCAAACCCATGAAGCAAAAATCACAAACACACAGACCCATGAAGCTAATGAAGAAATTAGTGAAGAAGAAGATGATGATGAAAAGTCACAAAGTCTATATGAAGCTAATGAAGAAATTAGTGAAGAAGATGAAGAGCCACAAAGCCTTCGATTTTGAGCAAACCCATGAAGCAAAAATCACAAATACACATACCCATGAAGCTAATGAAGAAATTAGTGAAGAAGAAGAAGAAGAAGATGATGAAGAGTCACAAAGTCTATATGAAGCTAATGAAAAAATTAGTGAAGAAGATGAAGAGCCACAAATCCTAGATGAAGCTAATGAAGAAGAAGAAGAAGATGAAGAGCCACAAAACCTAGATGAGATTTACAGTCAACACGTAATTAATATTATTATTATTATTATTATTATTTGTTTTTGAGATTGTTGCATGTAATTA